>APFE030685616.1:170719-194045 GCA_000404065.3 Pinus taeda
ATACATGCAAGGGTGTAAACAAATAAAAATATAAGTAAAGTGGAGGTATGGTAATAAATAAAACGTCTTTTTATACTTACTCAAAAGGTATGGTAAATAAATAAAAATATAAATAAACTAGACGTATGGTAAATAAATAAAACCTCTTTTTATATTTAGTCCATAACCCTCGTTCTATTTATGAAGGCTCAAGAAAGAGGTTTTATTTAAGTGATTCCTATGGGCCAAATACCATATTTGTAAGGTATGGTAAATAAATAAAAATATAAATAAACTAGACGTATGGTAAATAAATAAAACCTCTTTTTATATTTAGTCCATAACCCTCGTTCTATTTATGAAGGATCAAGAAAGAGGTTTTATTTAAGTGATTCCTATGGGCCAAATACCATATTTGTAAGGTATGGTAAATAAATAAAAATATAAATAAACGACGAATGGTAAATAAATAAAACCTCTTTTTATATTTAGTCCATAACCCTCGTTTTATTTATGAAGGCTCAAGAAAGAGGTTTTATTTAAGTGAATCCTATGGGCCAAATACCATAAGAGAGGTATGGTAAATTAATAAAAATATAAATAAGCGAGAGGTATGGTAAACAAATAAAACATTTTTTTTATATTTACAACATAAGTCACCTTGTATTTATGAATGGTATGGTAAATTAATAAAAATATAAATAAACAAGCGGTATGGCAAACAAATAAAACATTTTTTTATTTTTTTATATTAATACCATGAAAAAAACATTATTAACCCTAATATTAGTATTAATAAAAATAAAAATGGCACATGGTATTGACCCATGGTATTCACCAAAATGGCACATGGTATTGACCCATGGTATTCACTTGGAATGTAGCCTATTTAAATGGGGGAATTAAACCAGAATAGATCCATCTTTACTCTGGATTTACTAGCCCCGAGAGGTATCAAATATCGTGATATGAAAACTAGCATAGAGTGAAAAAATATTTGATCCGATCAAGAGTAAAAATGGATGTTGTAATTTAATGTATGTTAAACATTTTAGCTTGGTTAAAATAAAAACAAAATAAAAATCAACTATTAATTTTTATAAATTACTAATAGTAATTTTTAAGCTCCAGCTTTATGATAACCCATGGTATTGACCCATGACCCATGGTATTCATGTGAGCATAGATTATTTAAAGGGGAAATTCTATCTTAGATCCATCTTAATTATGGGTCTACCAAGTGCTCACAAGGATAAATAGATTTCATCCCCCTAAGAGTGGTAGATGTGGAGTTAAGATGGATATAGGTTGGTTTTTATGATAATGAAGATATTAAATAGACCTAGGAAATTATATTGTAAAAACATCTTAAGGTGAATGGTTAAAGCATAGACATTGGACAAGTATATTTGTATACTTCTGTTTAAACTGAAACAAATCCAGGGCTAAAAGGAATGGATTGATTGCACTAGTCATCCTTCTATAACTTTCCAACATATGCCGGAGTAAATAGATTGTAATTTGGGTAATTTTTCTAATTGCAAACGGGAACATACTTGTGTATTGGCAGGGTGGTTACGAGGTCCCTAGAAGTAGAGTAAACATATTGTAATTTGGGTAATTTTTCTAATTGCAAATAAGAACATACTTG
Organism: Pinus taeda; assembly: GCA_000404065.3. NCBI lineage: Eukaryota > Viridiplantae > Streptophyta > Pinopsida > Pinales > Pinaceae > Pinus > Pinus taeda. The sequence goes on from APFE030685616.1 coordinate 172,350, forward strand.
TGTATTGGCAGGGTGGTTATGAGGTCCCTAGAAGTGATGAATTTGAATTTTTCTTGGTTTTATATATAGTATTAGGTTTTTTCTCATGCTTTCTGTGAATGGCACGGGTGAATTTTATCTTACATCCACTAGATTATCGATATGTAATTTTGGTAATTCTGATTTCAAAAGATATTTTAAAGAAATGCAATGATTTCATTTGTGTATTCAATAAACACACGATTTTATAATTGAGTAAAATATTCGCCATGCCTGGTGAGAGTTTCGCCAAAAAATTATATATACATATCATATTATTGATAAAATCGCCTTCCATTTTTCCTATATACCATGGAGATTCGCCCATTTATTATACATGTAAATTTAGGGGGGGTTCTTAAAATTTTCCCTGATATTACTTCTGTAAATATCTGCGAAGAACAGTCCTCTGCTATTCTATCTTTTTCCCGAAGATCTACCATAAATAGAAGAAGAATTGACTCCCCTTTGTATAAAGATCCACTTGAAGTTGACATTGCTTATTCTAGTCTTGTTTCAAATCCCTGTAAACACATTTCTTTGTTTGAGTTTGCCCAAATTGTTCACTTTTTCTCTATTGAAGTTATTTGCCCTGAGTGCAAAATCCCTGCAAATCTGAGTCAACTTGTAGAATTTATCATTCATGCCAACCATCATCCTAGGACAGGAAAAGCCCTAGATTCTACGTCTATAAATCCTTGTCCAAACCCAAAATGTTCAGATATCCCCTTCCCACATGAATCTGATCATGTTTTGATGATGCATTTGTTACCATCTTTGGAAAAAGAAGATCCCATGCTAACATAAATGTTTAGCTGAATGAGGCCTCCAAAGCCAAGATATGGTTTAGGCTATTTGGAACAAATGAATGATTTAATTCCAGAATCCAAATTTGGTATTTTACCAGAAGACTGCAAGAAGCCGTCGGTCACAGAAATGCACAAATTTTTCACTCGGATGGATGGCTGTAAGAAACGCAGAGTGGATGCCCAGTGGATGAAGAAAATGTTAAAATGGGATATTTATACCCATCTAGAGGCTGAATCTTTTGGCCTTACTCACTCCAGTAAGAAAAGCTCAGACTATCTCAAGAATGGAAAAAATTCATGGATAAATCTTACTCTTGGATATCCTTTTATGTCTAGAAAGATAAGAAACATTCTGAGAATGTTCTGGTGACTGACACTGTATCTTCTTCAACTCAGCACTGTTGGTTAGCTATAGACGGTAGTAAGATTGAAACCTCATCTACATTTCCTCCTTACAAAGGAATCATCCTTTGGGAAGCCCAAAACTCAGCGAAAGCTATTCCTCTAGTTTTAAAGGATGACAATGCTTTAGGTATTGATGGCAGAATCCAAAAGCTAGCGAACAATTGAAATGGACTAATACTGCCATTAAAGGATTGGAAATGAACTCTGTTAAAACATCTATTGTGAAGGAACAATATGACAGACTACAGGTTTCAGTCAATAGTGTAAATAATTGTTTGAATGATATTTAGTTTTCTTCCTTTGTTATGAAGGTTATGCAAGAGAGTCCTTAAACAAACTTGATGAAGTAGAAGAAAAGGTTATGCAAGTAACATGTTCTACTAAAGGACTCATAACAAACTTGTCTGAGAAATTTGCAAACATGAGTATATCCAAAGTTGACAAACCTGTTCCTGCTTCATTCTTGCATAAAAAAAATATACATATTTAGAATCCTGTCAAGCCAGTGGATAGATTTCCCCATTTATTGCCTAGAGAAGATGTCAAAACTTCTCAGGAACAGTCTTCAGAAAAAATTTCCATTGCCTCTTTATTAAAAGATCTTGAAAAAGATTAAGAATCTCAAATTTTCCCCATCTATGAGCCTCTAGAAAGCCAGTTTACCAGATATTCTGCCCCTGATCTTAGTGGAAAAGGAAAACTTCTAGAGACTCATACTTTCTTTCCACACTCCCGCCGAGAATAGAATATTGACAATCTAAGTACAGGTCATATAAGACAAATGATTGATATGATTTTTACAAAATACAAGCTTATGTGCCTGAGAGGGAAAAATGAAATTGAAGCTTGTAAAAGTCTTATCTAATGTTTTACTTGTACTCTCTTAAGATGGTGGGAAACTGAAACATCTCCAGCTTTAATGACAAAGATGGAAAGTGAACTGTTAAAGGATGAAAGAGGAGACATAATTTATATTGATGATGGAACGCCTCAGAGCAATTTGATTGGAGCTCTTACCTCCATGATACAAGAACATTGGTGTGGTTCTGACACATAAATAGCAGATAAGCACGAAATGATTTTGATGAACCTTAAGTGCAATAAATTATCTCAGTATGAAGACTTCTGTAGAGATTGGATGTAGCGCATCTATGAGGTAAAAGATTCTAAAAATCTTCTCTGGAAACAGGTATATCTAGTAGCCATTCCATCTAGATTTGTAGACTTATTATGTCTACAAGATGCTTTCTAATTTCCCTTTGAATCATATATATGGGGAGAAATATATTCTATTATTACCAAAACACTGGTTGGTCTGTGCACGAGCTCTAAAGTTAACAAATCTTTAGAAAAGCTTTCCAAATTGCCTGACATTAAGTCAATTTGCAAGAAATACGCGTTGAATATCGAAGATCCTCTTGTCAAAAGAAGGAAAGACAAAAGAAAGGCAAAGAAAGCCAACAAACAATTTAGAAATAGGCCAACCAACAAGAATAAGGGCCACCTCTGGACATAGAAATGGATATTACAAATATATCCCTAAAACCCATTACTACAAGCCATATGACATCCATCCCCATTCTCACAAACAAGATAGATGGAATAAACTACCCAATTGGCTATGTGGGAAAACATGGCACACTTCAAATAAGTGCCCAATTGGTGAAGAATCAAGAAAAAACAGAGGTAGGAAATCCATGCCTCAGAATAAACAAAATAAAGCTATTAAAACAGAGAGCCAAATGTTATGCATGAGATGTGGGTCTAGGAATCACAAAACTGATCACTGTTTGAATGTTGTGATTCATGAAAAAATTCAACAACAACAGCTTGAAGAATCATGTTCTGGTTCTTACAATTTCTTTTCTTTTGATTCATCAATAGAAGAGTTAAATACTCATATGCAGCAATGTTTCTGTTCTGATTCAGCTAGTTGTAATTGCAACTATTCTACTGATTCTGATTGCTCCAGTGATACTTTAGAAGAACAAAATTATCAGAAAGAAAAAACACTGATGGCTCAGACTGCTGATGAAGAAGAACTCAAAATTATGCCACAAATTCGTGCCATGGAAGAAGGAGAAATGAAAGACAAGCTCCTGGAAACTTTTTTAAACCAATATCATTCCTCCAACTCTAGTAAGGGATCTTATCTCTCTTTGTAGACACCTCCTATGAGTGAAACACAAGAGCCTTCCAGCGTGACCAACTGCCATCTAAAGTTCACGCACTCACTTTGGGGGAGGTAAGTAGAGAAATCCATAACCTTAAAACATAAATCTCTACTCTTAAGCAACAAATAGCTTAGTTAGAAAAATGCAAGCAATCTTTGACACAAAATATTTCTGCATGCACAAATGCATACACTCTACATTCGGCACCAAAATCTGCTGAGTCTCAAGTTGAAATAATTGAAGGGAAAAGAGATCCTACAATAGGTTTCAGGGAAATGAGGATATTAGAAATTGAATACCAGCAACATCATGTCCTCATAAACATTTGTATTAAAGGAAAAATGTTTTCTCTAATAAATTTAATCGATTCAGGTGCAAATATCAATATTTTCAACACAAAGGTAATTCCAGCCAAATTTTGGGTAGTAGCTACTAGAAAAGTAGAAGGGCTGGGAGATAAAACTCTTAGATATGAGGTACCCAAAGTTGCCATATGTTTTGATCAACATTGCATAAAGCTAAAATTTGTAGTAGTAGACATTCCTTTTGATTGTATATTAGGAAATGTCTTTCTTGCCGCTGTAGAACCACATGGTTCAGTCAGACTAAAAGGTGATGGAAGCCATAAACGGATTGAAATGCCATATATTTCAAATCCGAGAGTATCTACAACGGCTTAGGTTATGAAAGAATTAGACAAAGTTGAACCGACGCTCACTGAATTAAAAGATTTGAAATCTACCATCCAAATAGGAGAACAATTGAAAACTCCCACTGTCAGTAATAAAGTTTCTGAATTGAAAAGAAGAATTGAAGAAGAATGCTGTTCAGAGGAACCTAACGCTTTCTAGCACAGAAAGCATCACAATATTGATTTTCCATACAAACCAGGATATGAAGGTAGGCCTTGCAAAAGCAGAGCTATACCTATGAGCAAAGAATACAGAGATCTTTGCGAAAAAGAAATTAAACAACTATTGGATAGAAAATTGATAAGAGAATCTGATAGTCCATGGAACTGTTATGGCTTCTATGTGAATAAAAGATCTGAATAGATTAGAGGTATCCCAAGATTAGTCATAAATTACAAACCTCTAAACTCTGTTTTAGCTGATAATACCTATCCAATACCTTACAAGGGTGAGTTGCTAAACAGAATAGCCGGAGCAAAAATATTTTCAATGTTTGATCTCAAATTAGGATTCTGGCAGGTAGCTATTGCAGAAAAAGATAAATTCAAAACTGCTTTCAGTATCCCCGGAGGACATTACGAATGGAATTTTATGCCATTCGGTTTGAAACACGCTCCTTCAAAGTTTCAGAAAGTAATGGACTCAATTTTTAAGCCTTATTTTGATTGGTTAATGGTGTATATAGATGATATTCTTATATTTTCTAAGAATGTTCATGACCACTTCAAACATGTACAAACCTTCTTGCGAGTGGTCAAAAGAAATGGGCTTGTATTGAGTAAGAAGAAGATTGAACTATTTCAAACTTCTATCAAGTTCCTCGGTCACACAATCCAGAATGGCCAGATCTCTCTCCAAAAACATGCCCTTGAATTTGCATAAAAATTTCTTGATGTTATTATAGATTAAACTCAACGTTAGAGATTTCTGGGATGCACAAATTATGTCAACATTTTTTATTAGGATTGTGCAAAGACGTAAATCTTTTGAATCAGAGATTGAGAAAGAATCCTCCATCTTGGAATAGTGCTCATACGAATGCTGTAAAAAATATAAAGGCCAAGGTAAAATCTCTTCTGATTTTGTATGTTGCTGATGACAGTGCTAAATAAATTGTTGAATCAGATGCCAACGATTTAGTATGGGGAGGAGTACTCAAGAAAAGGAAGGATGATGAAGAACAAATAATCCAATTTGTCTCTGGAACATGGAACCCAACAGAAAGAAATTATTCTGTTATTGAAACGGAGATAAAAGTTGCCTGGAATTCTATTGACAAATTTGAAATCCATTTGGTAAATAAAAAATTCTTATTAAGATCCGATGCCTCTGCTTTAAAGAAAGTCTTAACAAAAGATATCAAAAATCCCGGTGAAGCAAAGTTCGCCCAATGGCAAGCCTTATTTGCAAATTTTGACTTTGATGTGGAACACATTAAAGGCTCTGAAAATTGTCTACCAGATTTTCTTAGCAGAGAGCATATACAACAACCTAAGCAGATAATGGTAATTGTAATAGAATGGGACCCAAATCAGCAAAAATAAATCCTTAGGTCTATTCCTGAAGATAAAAGTTGGCGGGAATACCGTGACCAGTGGAAACCAACCTGGCAGCTCAGAAACACTAAAGTTCTTGATGCCAATCTGCAAAATCACACAAATATTCTACACCTAGTCCTCGAAAGAAAGGCGTATCCCAACGGTAGTAGATGGATTCATGACATGGTATATTCCAGAAGCATGACAACAACTCATCAAGTAGAAGAAGCACTAAGAAGTGACTTCCATGATATCACCATAATATGGTCTGAGGGAGGTTGTAGACACAGAGTCTATCACAAATATTTTTGCATAAACAGAACCAGAAATCTTGCATGGACACATAGGAGAAATTTTGCCTAGTGGCCAGGAGGAGATCCAAATATTTTTCCTGACACTATTTACAATTTTGCAGGATACAAAAAACTCTGGTGGGATCTGTTATATGTAGATGGGAAAAATGAAACCCATTACACAAAACTGAAGTTCGGATCAACTTGGATCATGCAACAGAATCAACAGTGTGAATGGCTACAAGACTGGTGGAATGATTACGACATCAACAAAACAACCATTGATCCCGTTTATTATGAATCATATTATCAGCTGCATTGTGACTGGTGTGTAGAAAATAATATTCTTGAATGCTTTCATTCTCCTTGCAAAAATTTTAGTGAACTCCAATTCACAGAAAGTCAAATTCTACACCAGTATATGACACGTCGTTATGAATGGTTGGTCATGACTAAGATTAAACAACAGATTGTATTAAACAAACCCATGATAGTCAGAATAATTTATACTAAAGCATGGGATGAACATTTATATAAAAAATATCGATTTCTCGGTATTACTATTCTTGAAAATCCATCATGAAAATGGTTCTTGTGGACTCCATCTAAAAGTATCCACACTATATGTAATACCTAGTCACGGGTATATTGTGACTGGTTTTCTCGTGGACTTTCCTATAAAAAGTCTCCTCTGTGTAGTCTTTTTAGTTTTCACGTGGGCTTTTTGTACGAAAAAGTATCCACTATGTTTTGGTCCTCATATGTCTATTCCAGACTTGGAATCTTTGTGCAGATGTCGCCTCGGTGTTACCCGAAAGTAACGATTCCATTCCTTTGTTACATGTCGTACAGGAATGTTCATCCCCTCTCTTTGGCTATAAATAAGAGAGTAAGGCTCATTCATGAGGCATGAGATTTTAGAGTCTTAGAGTCTTTGGTGTTTTAGTTGAGAGGCTGATTTATTCCCTGCTCTGCATCTGCAGTCTGTGAGCCTGATCTGCTTGCATCACGAAATTGTAATCAGTATCTCTAAGTTGGATATAAGAAGCCTACGTATCAGTGTGCCCGGCACTAGTAAGAACCTAAAGTGGCCAAATCTATAATTATTTGTGTATTTTGTTCAGAAACTGAGTTTGTGAATGATCAGGAGCTCAGGACCAAGTGTCGTAAAATGGTAAAAAATTAAAGTGCTCAGAACTGGTTTAAACCTGAATGACTGGATAGAGCTCGTCTACCTGATTCCGGCGCCGCGAACGGTTCGAAAAACAGTCTCCGTGTGGGGAAGTTATGCCAAAAAGAAGAATTTCCCAATAACATTGAAATTTTGAATTTTTTCAAAAAAATTTAAAAGAGAATATTCATTGGAATACTCTGTTTTGGGCAGCGAATGGCAAGCTGCCACGTAACATGGGTGACGTCATGATGACGTCAGCAGAGTTTTTGGGGATACGTTAAATATTAGCAACGGAGAGGTTTGAACACGCGGCCTAGCTTATAGGACTCCCACGCATTATAAGACTCTAAATAACATAAGTCCAACTATTTATGGATAGAGTGAAGCCATTGTTGCTAATATACTTTTGATGAATAAGGTTACTAAGGACAATTTGATATGGTCTGTCTGCATTATAAACATTGCTGGTAATAGTGGAAAATTATTGTTAGGACATGAGCATGGTATTGTCATAAAGTATAGTGGTGACTATATTGAGTGCATGTGTTGCAATAAAGATTGATCAAAATATGCTACAACTGTTGCAGTAAGTTGAGCTAGTAATGTATGCAGGCAAGTTGGCTATATGTTGCATTAAGAAGACAAAAGGGATTGGAATGATACCTGAGTTGAATATTGCAATGTCATATGTGCTTCTCTTGAAACAAAGTTTAGATCGAGTTTATGTATTGTTAGGATTTGACAACTTGATGAGCAGAGAGCATTGTTGACAACTCAATTTCATTGAACAACAACGAGAAGACAAGTTTGTTGAGGTCTACTAAGCAGAGAACATTGGGAGGTGCTACATGGTCTAGCTAGGGTTTGATTTGTTGAGTAGAAGCTTGTATTGAAAAATTATTTATATAGGATCTGATAGGGAGAACATGATGAGATAGGGTTTCCATATTAAGCAATGATATTTGCCTATATGAGATGATTAGATTGAATGGTATGATGAATGATATCTAAGGAAAGCATTGAAGAATTCTTTACTTAGAGCTCTTTTTAGTCTAGCATTAAGTTCATTGCATAAGTTCATTTTATAACTATCTTAGATTATGGTTTGATCTTAATTTTGTATCTTAAAATGCTAAGTGTCAAATCAACACACTAAGATTGTGCATTTAAAATTTATTTCTCATTCATTGGTTTGTTTTTATTGTTTATACAAATCTAGAAATTACATAAAAAAATAAAAGTAACTCACATAAATGCTAAGTCTATTTTAATGCATCTAAAGAATATCCAACATAGACTTGGTTATCAACTTCATAAACTAAAATGTATATATTGAGTTTAATATTCTTCTAGTTGTGAAATCATCTTTGAGTTGGATTTAATTGTATTCTCACTTACAAAAATATTTGGTAAATTTTAAAGTGAATTTACCTTTATGATTCATGTTCTTAATATTTTTCATTGATTGATTTATCATGTACTTGTTTCAAATCAAATTTGAGATGCTATTTTATTGAATATCATAAAACTAGAATTCACAATCCCAAACATCTTGTTTTAAATATGATAATCTACTTCTTGTTTGATATTTTTGTAAGTCTTAAATCTGAAATTTTGCATAAGCTTACTCATGAAGTAGATTTTAAAATCAAACACATTTAAATTTCCACCTTGGACATGCCCTCTATTTAGAACACAATTGATTTTCTACAAATCCTATCTAAATTCAACTTGTGCTAAAATGATTAAATCTCTTCGTGGTTTCATTTGGCATAGATTTGTTTCTATGTTTAATTGTAACACCCTCCTCCCACAGAGACCCAAGTAACCGACCAACTGGGGTAAACATGTGACGAGAGGATACTATGATATGATTCAACCTCCTCGGTGACCTTAAGGAAGTGGAATTGACAGAAACACATCAAACATATCTTCCACATCAACAACAACACTCCTAAGAGCCATCCCAACCTTTCTGCTAACCAACCCTTGAGTTCTACTGAGTTTTTGACCCATTTAAACCTCTGGACGCTCCCATGCTATGGGCATGCCAACGTCCAGAGAGCTCTGAATGCTCCCACAAGACTGCACGCTTGAGTCTAGGGACTATTTTCAGTAGACATGTGCCAAAGTTCGCGAGATTTAAGGCACTTTTTAAGCCTAGAATTCCAGCCACTGCCCAAAACTTGTTATAACTTACGGAATCCATTAAACACATGATGACAAGACTAATAAACCAAAAACTAACTCTAGAACTATGCCTAACCATCCCTAACCGAGATCGACATTTTGTCAAACACTTGACATCAATGCAATCTACAAGTGTAAACAACATATTTAAGCATAGGGATTTCATACTTATCTGAGAATCGCTAAGAAGCATTGTTCCCTTATATCATCAGCTACATTATCATCTATTAGGTTATAGATACATTGTTCATTTATTTACAAGTAAAAACATGATGTGAGCCATACATAATCACTTTCATAAAAAATATACATAACCAACATAATAACAACATAAATACCAATGAAATCATAACCATATGATCCACATATAAACTAGTATAATACTCATAGAAATACAAGGAGAAATAACCTCATATTGATGATGGAATATCCAAACCTGAGATGGGACTACCACATTCCACCAGAACATAGAATGGCTGAGCGAAATCTCTCTTCAACCGTTTACTCCCGTGCCATATTCCAAGCATGAATGTAGGATTCAAACCAAAAGAACCAACTAGGGCATCCCGAGGCTAAACCACCTCACCCTCATCAATAGAAACCAGAATTTACCGTAATCCATCTCAGATCACTAGGCCAACATAGTGAACATGTAATAACAGGATTTATCATGATCTCCACTCGATCACTAAGCCAAAACAAGCATGGATGCGATCGGATTTCTTTATCTACACCGTGAGGAATTTCCCTGTCTCCTAGTCTCTCAGGATTTACCGCAATTCACGCTAGATCACTAGGCCCTAAACCGAGATCCACTCTTCAGTATTTCCCGCATATTCCATCCTGATATTACTAGGCCCAATGGAGAGCAATCCACCTCTTGGCTTTACAATATATCCTGCGATTCACCGACAAGGATTCCTAGGCCCATCAAGCCACACAATCCTAGATTAATGCAATCCACAGTCTGGCTTAGGGGCTACTCGACTAGTGTCTTTACCATGATCCACAGTCCGGTTCAGGGACCACTAGGTTCATTCGAAGATCCACCTCACTCAACTTCGAATCCATCCGACAATACAACTCAACCAAAATGTGAGAACCCCATTACACGATGTCTATCCGGAAATGGAAAGGCTAGGCTGAAAACATTGTCACATTTGGAAAAACCCATGCCATAATAGCATAAGAGCCACATGCAATACCATGCATGCCAAATTTAGCAAGGAGAATACACATATAAATCGATACCTGCAAATAATACTTTTGTAGCTGCTTGATCCTTCTCTTCCTTGCTTGGTCTCTGCTTCCTCTTGCCTTCTTTTCCTTTCTTGATCCAATGCCAAAGTGATCCAAGAAAACTCTTTGTATCCAAGAGTGAGAGAGAGAGAGAATAATGAGAGAGCTCCACAATTGAGCAAAAGCTTATCAATTGATCCTTAGAAGCCTTTTTATGAATGAAGCCTCTATTTTTTTTCATTTTCCATTATTTTTTTTCAATTTCCTCCTCACATGCAACCTGTGACCTTTCACCTCCGTTTTCTCCTAATTTTCATAAATAAATGTGCCAAAAATGCCATTTTGCCTTTCCAAAACCTTTGCCATTGCCTTTTCCAAATTCCTTAGCCATAATAACCGAAATGAACATCCACTAAGATTTCTTTCCCACCATTCAACTTGGAATATGTGTTCCATCAAGAATGGTCTTATGTATTTTTACATCAGTTTTTGACTAGAGCTATTACAGAAACCTCCCCCTTGGGGGAACACCGTCCTTGGTGTTCAATGACACCTATAACCATGAATACTGTTGAAAGAAAAACATACTAGCCATGGAGCTTTATAAACCAATTCGTTGCAGTATTTACAATGATCATTGTAGAAAACATGACAACATACAACATACTGGAGCTTTATAACACAACTTAGTATTGTATTTACAATAACAACCACATATACTTGAGCACATTTTTTTCAACCAACAAATAACCATATTGTCTATGGAGATTTATAAACCAACTCAATAACGTATTTATAATAATATACACATATACACATATGAACATTTGATCAACCATCAAATAAAAGGATACGATGCTTGCATCTGCAACAAGGAATCCAAAGGCTCACACCTCCATCCTCAAAGTAATACTATGATTCACCTCCTTCCCAGGAAGTCCATAATTAACTGTCAATGTCAAAGCTGCATCAATGTCCAGTGCTACAATCTTGCACCACTTGTCTTGTCAACGAACAATTAACGACTTATTGTTGCAGGATGCCCTCCCAATGTGCATCTAATTCCATTTGGCAATGCTGATGACCAAAACAAATCTATCCCTGAACTTCCCTTCTCTGCTACATAGTCCCTTGGGAAATCTGGTCACCGTCTTCCGTGCAGTCACTCACCTTCCAAGTTCCCCAACATCCCCTATCTCAGGCAGTCTATCCCTTGGTAAGGCTTCCTCACGTCGGAAGTGTTCGCTGGATAAATTGATCTTGCGGACAAGGCCGATCTCCCTAGTATCAAAAGATATCTAGCAACAAGCAGGACAAACAAATCTATCTTTCTCTAAACATATACGATTCATAACAAAAACTATAGGTGTTTAGACCCTACCTTAAGTCCAACACTAGTTTGTAGCAGCCATCCTTCAATCGTACAAAAGAGTTTCCTTTTGAGAACCTGCAATCACAAACAAGCACACATCAAATAACACCTGCATAGCTAATATCATAAATCATGTTCATTATGGTGATCAAGGAATCCATAAAATAAACCATAAAACACAACTTATTGAGAAAAACAGACTTATTTGTATTAACTTTGAAATAGAAGAACCTTACAACCTTTTCAGCCTTGATGTTGTACAAGCTCTTCCCAGGGTCCGAAACAGATTCTGGGTTCGATCCTTAGTGGAGTTGCCAATTTGCTTGTCCTGCTTGTTGCTAGATATCTTTTGATACGAGGGAGAATGGCCTTGTCCGCAAGATTGATTTATCCGGCAAACAGGAAGGTCAACGACCAAGGCATATACGTTCCTCAAAACCATCATACCGGTCATAGCATGCTTATGGAAATCAATGACCCTGCTCTTGAAGTGCTTTATCAACATACTGTTACTTGTTTGAATTCCTTTCACTGCTGCTACTAATTCTTGTAGTCAGTTTCAACCACCTAACAGGGCATTTAAGTGCTTCCTGTATCAATCACATAACTTTTATTAGATAAAAAAATTGAAATAAATCCAAATCATACCTCATTGGTAGATCATCAATAAGGTACCCTTGCAATCCTATTTACTTCCCGTCACAACAAGTCAAACTAACTACATCATCATGAATAAACATATCACATCAGGTTAGCTCAAAACACAACCATCATAGATCAAAATCATAGATCACATGTAACCACCATAAACCAGAATCATAGATCACATGTAATCATCGTACACCAGAATCATAAATCACATACATAATAAAATAGAAATAAAACAATGATACTTATCTTTTAACCAATCCTTAGCTTCTACCTTTGTCTTTATTCCGTACACACTTTGCATCGGTTGCCACACCCAACAAACACCTAGTGCCTTTATCCTCATGCATGTTCACATACACATAATGTGCATCACACACATACAACCACACACGACATACAACACCATGCAATACATGCACCTATACCAGATATACCACACATACACCTATACTCAGTGTACAACACAACACAATACATACTCCTACATCTGGTGTACATTACAACACAATACATACACTTACACTTGGTGTACAACACAATCACAAATACATACACATAATACAACATAATGAATACATATGTCACGATATGATGACTACACAATGCACATACATAGTACCGCATGCCTGTAACACATGTATGACATGCACACAATACATGTACACCATTACCATATGTACAACATGTACGTACTACCACCTATACACTGCACCACTTGCACAACATGTGCACAACATCACATGTACATGACAACACCTGCGCAACGTGTACACAACGCCATATGTACACTGCACCACCTGTACAATGTGTACATAGTACCACATGAACACAGTACCACATGCACATGTACACGACACTACATGTACACAACATCACATGCACAACATGTACACAACATCACATGCACAACATGTACATAACACCACAGGCACACAACACCACATGTACAATATGTACACGCCACCACATGCTCGCATCACCACTGTACAATCATGCACACAACACCATATGTACAACATGCACACAACACCATATGTACATAGGACTGCATATACATGTACATAGCACTCTATGTACGCAACACTGCATATCCAACATGCACACAACACCATATTCACATAACACCGCATATTCATTATGTACACAACACCACATATCCAACATATACATAGCACCATCTATACTCAACAATGCATATGCAAAATTCACACAACACTGTCTATACCACCCTATATATAATATTGCATAAACAACATGTACACACACTATATATACACAACACTGCATTGGCACAACATTACAGGTGAAACATGTACAACAGATGCACAACAGTAGTACCACTCATCTAAAACCACAATGTCTCTACCAGGCAACCTTGATTCTAGTGTCTCTCTGCCATCCATGCTTATCCTAGCATGTGTAGAAATTCCCACTGTAGATCAATAGATTATGCAATATAATAAAGTAAAATATAAGATCTACTTCTACAATAAACTTGCGAAAGCTTAATTGAATCTGAGCAAGATCAAATAGAACACATATAACTGAGAATGAGAAATCAATCACACATGAACACAGAAGAATACTCTGGGGAAAGCCTCAACTAAAAACCTCGATCCCTGTATTATCATACACGTGGAAATATGTTTAGATTACAAAAAAATCATCGTCACAAGCTATCATGTTCTCAGTACAATCCAACAATACAACTCACACACTGAATAGACATAAGATATGCCTTCCCTCAGCCCTCCAAGCCTCCTATTTCCTTGTGTAGTTTTCCTTGGGGTCCAATGCTACCACCTGTGTGAATTGACCTCTTCACACACTCATCAAATCCAAAAGTAACTGCACAATCTCCAAGGAATGAATTCCTTCTGCATGCAAGAGATATCCTCCATGGAATATTCCTGCGACTGACAGTACACTGTCTCATCATTTGATCTCAACTGGGTCTCTGTTTGAACTGACATGCATGAGTTATTTATGATAGAATATTTAGTTATCTGAAGTGCAACAGTTGCATGTATGCATTAACTAACTGAACTCACAATTAGCTCAACAAACTATTTGAACTAATCTAACTGGACTTAACTCAGTTAACTGAGCTAACTAATTACAACTCAATGTACAACTCATCCCGATCTCCTTTAATCAAGGGATAACTTCCCCAATCAATGAAGAAACTGTTGCATGTCTTCACATAAACTTCATGTTTGATTTTTTACAACTAATTAACTCAAGATGAATTAATTAATTATTTTACAAACAACTGCTAAGATCAAATTCAAATTTTAATTCACAATTTTAGTTTAGGGACTAACTAAAATTGGAATGTATCTCGAAATTCTATTTATAGCAGTGCTAATTTTAGCACTTATATTTTTAGCATTTCTTGTTGCTATTTTCAACAGCATGTCGCAGATCGTGCTGCTTCATTTCGCTGATGTATCCCTCAGTATAGTATGTCCACAACATACACATAATATAATCACAATATCAACTCATAACCACATGATACTGGCTTCATATATTTGTCATGGCTACTCTTCCCACTTGATTCCTCATAAACCAGAAACCTCTTCATGTCATTCATCTGCGTAAGTAATCATTCCTCCACAAGAATGATTCCTAACAACCCTGTC
Source organism: Pinus taeda (assembly GCA_000404065.3). Taxonomy (NCBI): domain Eukaryota; kingdom Viridiplantae; phylum Streptophyta; class Pinopsida; order Pinales; family Pinaceae; genus Pinus; species Pinus taeda. The sequence goes on from APFE030685616.1 coordinate 187,550, forward strand.
AAACAACAAAATACATACATACATACATATACATATAAATATTAACATTAAACGATCAGGATCCTGTTAGACAACGACACACATACATACATATATACATATAAGCATCAACATAAAACAATCATGATCCCTGATGACGTTGTCAGATAACGATGTACATACATACATATATGCATATAAACATTAGCATAAAACAATCATGATCACAACATAATTATGAGATGTCATAAGCCCAAGGTTAAGATAACTTCCTTTATTCATGCACAACATTGAGAACAACAGTCCCCAACATAGCCAAGGAATTTGAAACCTCAAATCCATTTACTTTACCCTTTCTATTACCTTTCTCATGATTGTCCTATCACCACCCATTTACTTCAATGGACCTAACCAATCCAACTAGTTGTCATACACTTGCTTTCAACTTCCCTTATACATGCACTGGGCTTCATTTGAGTCTTACATTTTTTGATAGATTTCATTCAGCTCTCCCTGGTGTCCATTAAATTTCCTCTTTCCCAACCAATTCCCCAGAATCTCGAACATAAAAGGCAAGGACACGAAACAAACAAGAAACAAACAATGGAAATCCAATAACAATACGACACCACAAACAAAGTGGTATGGCCATACACTAGACATAAACAAAGCCACAATCAAGCACAACAAATTACCAAAAGAATAAAAGAAAAAAACTAACAACATACACCATGGCTTAATCCTCATAGTTACCAATGCTTCCAAGGGAAAGCTCAACCTGAGCCTTTTTCAAGATTCTATGAAAATTTATTTTCCATGCAATCCCTTGCATCATACCGCCATCAACACATAAATTTCAATGCTTAAATAAACATAACAATACACTGGTTATCTTACCTTGCTGTGCCAAACAAGTTGCTTGCAATTGAACACATCCACGCCATCTCTTAAGGGACTCCAATTCTCTTGACAGATCCACTTGTAACTAGAGACTAGCTAATATAACTATCAAATACAAGTTAATGAATCTAGCACATATCCACATAATATCAGACAAGATTAAGGTTAAGAATACTTCTTGTATGCAAAACACTCATTCATTTTGCGTTAGGGTTTCCAAACATAGCCAAAAGTATTTTTGCCCAATTTTTTTATTTGACTTTTTCTTTGCTGCAATTGAGTGTTACTATGCACTGTCACATCACCCAACTGTTGGTTATATAAACACATCAACTATTACCTTGTCACGCTAATGCCAAACATGTTTCCTGGAACTGTTTACACATGTCAACCACATGTTCCAAATATCAAGACAATCATATATATCAATTTGAAATTAACCTTTACTAAGACTAACAACCATGTCACAATCCATAGTCAACTCATAGTCACTAGACATAATGTTACCACTGTCACCTACTACACTCAAGTATACATTAGCTATCTCAACACGTGTTAGTAAAACCATCTTAAAACAAGATCATTTCTTCATGCAATTTTACATACACATACTCATATCATGCAATTAATCAAACGTTCAGGCAGATTGTAAATGTACCATGTTAGATAATTCAACTAGATGACATAATCAAACACTTAAACACCAAATAAACGACATAATCAATAATCAAACACCAAGTATATGACATAAGCAAACTCATATCTTGATGTGTTTCAGGGGAGGCTATCTTGTCTGCACAATCAATCTAGTTAACATGATATAACTTCATAACTCATCAACTTAAACACAAATAAGATCACGTTATCCATAACAGTAACTAACTAACATGTTCACATCATAAGCTCATAAACATTGTTATTCATGTATAACAATCACATATGTATGATCAATCTAGATTAATACAACACAATGTCACAAATATGTCAACTCATGCCTGAATGTCATAACTCTAACCATCTGCATAGGCCAATCCAATTTAGCATGATACATATAACATCAATATATTAATGTAATAACCTTAATAATCAAGTTATTAACATATATCAACAAAAATTTATCCAACATATAACTTAATCATCATCTAACTACCATATAAGCACAACAAGTTAACCGATAACATACTCATCAACAACACATAACATAATCATTAAGTTATTTAACATAAAACAACAATAACAATGCATACAACCACATGTTACTATCATTTATGACTATCCAACACGTGCATATGACTACACTAATCAACTAGCGTCTATCATGCATATAACCATAAACAACAATAAAATGAAAGGCATACATATAACCCTAATGCATATTACAATACTTAACTTACATACTTGCATGTCCAACATACAAACTTGTATGATGACATGCTTTTGCCTCTAGGTCCAATGTTGCAGCTTCAATTTAATGATCTGCATCTCTTGCTCTATCTCAGCCAAAACATTCGCATCATAACATACCAATAGCATCATGATGATCTAATTGCATACAATGAACAATATAAACTTTGAAACGGGAATTATAAACTCAAAACGGGAGCTCTAGCAAAAAAACATGAAAAATAGTGGTAAATTTTCAATGTGTTTTAAAAATGGTAGTGAACACCATTTTTTTGTGTAAAATTTGTGCAAAAAACATCCTAAAGTGTTAATGTTGGAATAACAAATTTTTTTTTTATGGTAAATTTTCAACATGTGTACCCTGAAAATGAAAAGTGTTGAAGCAAACCATGGAAATCAAACAACAATACAACACCACAAACAAAGTGATATGGACATACACTAGACATAAACAACGCTGCAATCAAGCACAACAAATTACCAAAAGACTAAAATAACAAAAATAACAACATACATCATGACTTAATCCTCATGGTTCCCAATGCTTCCAAGGGAAAGCTCAACCTGAGCCTTTTTCAAGATTCCATGACAATTTATTTTCCATGCAATCCCTTGCATCATACTGCCATTAACACATAAATTTCAATGCTTAAATAAACATAGCAATACACTGGTTATCTTACCTTGCTATTCCAAGCAAGTTGTTGCAATTGAACACATCCACGCCATCTCTCAAGGGACTCCAATTCCCTTGACAAATCCACTTGTAACTAGAGACTAGCTAATATAACTATCAAATACAAGTTAATGAATCTAGCACATATCCACATAATGTCAGACAAGATTAAGGTTAAGAATACTTATTGTATGCAAAACACTCATTCATTTTGCATTAGGGTTTCCAAACATAGCCAAAAGTATTTTTGCCCAATTTCTTTATTTGACCTTTTCCTTGCTGCAATTGAGTGTTACTATGCACTGTCACATCACCCAACTGTTGGTTATATAAACACATCAACTATTACTTTGTCACGCTAATGCCAAACATGTTTCCTGTAACTGTTTACACATGTCAACCACATGTTCCAAATATCAAGACAATCATATATATCAATTTGAAATTAACTTCTACTAAGACTAACAATCATGTCATAATCCATAGTCAACTCATAGTCACTAGACATAATGCTACCACTGTCACCTACTACACTCAAGTATATGTTAGCTATCTCAACACATGTTAGTAAAACCATCTTAAAACAATATCATTTCTTCATGCAATCTTACATACACATACTCATATCATGCAATTAATCAAACATTCAGACAGACTGTAAACACCATGTTAGATATTTCACTTAGATGACATAATCAAACATCAAACACCAAATAAATGACATAATCAATAATCAAACACCAAGTATATGACATAAGCAAACTCATATCTTGATGTATTTCAGGGGAGGCTATCTTGTCTGCACAATCAATCTAGTTAACATGATATAACTTCATAACTCATCAACTCAAACACAAATAAGATCACAATATCCATAACAGTAACTAACTAACATGTTCACATCATAAGTTCATAAACATTGTCATTCATGCATAACAATCACATATGTATGATCAATCTAGATTAATACAACACAATGTCACAAATATGTCAACTCATGCCTGAATGTCATAACCCTAACCATCTGCATAGGCCAATCCAATTTAGCATGATACATATAACATCAAGATATTAATGTAATAACCTTAATCATCAAGTTATTAGCATATAACAACAAAAAATTATGCAACATATAACTTAATCATCATCTAACTACCATATAAGCATAAGAAGTTAACCGATAACATACTCATCAACAACACATAGCATAATCATCAAGTTACCTAACATAAAACAACAATAACAATCATATAACCACATGTTACTATCATTCACGACTATCCAACACGTGCATATGACTACACTAATCAACTAGCATCTATCTTGCATATAACCATAAACAACAATAAAATGAAAGGCATACATGTAACCCTAATGCATATTACAATACTTGACTTACATACTTGCATGTCCAACATACAAACTTGTATGACGACATGCTTTTTCTTCTAGGTCCAATGTTGCAACTTCAATTTAATGATCTGTATCTCCTGCTCTATCTCAAGCAAAACATTAGCATCATAACATACCGATAGCATCATGATGACTTAATTGCATACAATGAACAACATAAACTTTGAAACGGGAATTATAAACTCAAAACGGGAGCTCTAGCAAAAAACCCTTTAAAAACATGAAAAATAAATGACACTATATCACGCAGAGCACGCATGTTCCTCCTCACACTATATCTGTATGGAACAAGCAAAATTAATTCACAAGGAAGACCATTATTTAAAAAGAAGGGTGAAAGAGGCAATTGAAATTGAGAAATCCTCCAACAACATGAATAGGGATGACGGTCTAAAATTAAGTAGCACCTGAAAACCCTTATTAAATAAAATGAAAAAGCATTAAATTAATCTAATAATATAACAAATAAATCAATCTATTTAACTCCCTTTTAATAAAATTTAATGAGTCAAAAAATAAATCAATAAATAATCAATAAATAAAGCTCTTCTCTCAAAAAGTTTTCATTCATATTCTTTTTGATTTAGTCCTGATGATGGAACCCCTTTGGGGTTTGAAACGTTGATAGAATAAACACGAAACTGTGGATAATCCGGATCATACCACTGCAAAAAACTACCACAGAAGCTTAAAATCTAACAAAAATAAAAATAATAACTAACTTAAAAATATAAGATAATTAAATATAAACCAAATAATATACATTTAAATATAATCAATCCACTACCTGTCACTTAAAATAAAAAAAAAGAAATTAAATTATAATAATAATATTATAATATTATAATATAATATAAATTATATATATTATATATATATTATATATATATATTAATAATTATGATCAATTAGGCCGCATTAATAAAAAAGTTCAAATATTTTTCAAAATAACTATTAATAGCTCCATAATTCACGACTCCTTCTTCTCAAATACAAATCCTGGGATAACAATTTTTTTTTTCTAGATAAATTTTCAACATGTGTTGATGAAATAAGATCTTTTTTTTAGCAGGGTAAATTTTCAACATTTTGAAATAATGGTGTAAAATATTTTATCATGACTCCGAAAAACATCAAAATTTCAAAAGAATAATGAAAACATAAATTTAAAAATAAAAACAATGAAAAGAAACAAAAAAAAATAACAAAACGTAAATAAAAATGTATATTAAAAACAAAACATAAAATTAAAAAAAAAGACAAAAATCAAATATATAAAAAGACAAAAAATCAAACATAAAAATAAAATAAAAAACAAAAAAAATCAATCGTAAAAATGTTAAAAAAGAGACACAACATTAACCTATAAAAAATAAGAATTAAATATGGGTGATTTTAGGGGCGAATGTTCGCCCTTTGGCGAAATTAAGGGGTTTTAAATTTTTAATGGGCGAATATTTTGTATCATAGTACATTTTTACAAATCACCTCAAATAGCCTACTTTATTTTAAGGGAGGGTAAAAAATGTAATTCTAGCCCTTGAAATTAGGAGTTACAACCTTCCATTCGCCCATTTTCAAGAACAAGTTTTATTTAAGTGAATCCATTTGCCCATTTTCAAGAATAGGTTTTATTTAAATGAATCCTATGGGCCAAAGGCCCAAATACAATATTTATAAAAGAGGTATGATAAATTAATAAAAATATAAATAAATGAGAGGTATGGTAAATAAATAAAGCATAACTAATAAAAATATAAATAAATGAGAGGTATGGTAAATAAATAAAGCATTTTTTGTATTTACTCCATAAGTCACCTTATTTACATGCAAGGGTGTAAACAAATAAAAATATAAGTAAAGTGGAGGTATGGTAAATAAATAAAACGTCTTTTTATACTTACTCAAAAGGTATGGTAAATAAATAAAAATATAAATAAACTACACGCATGGTAAATAAATAAAACCTCTTTTTATATTTAGTCCATAACCCTTGTTCTATTTATGAAGGCTCAAGAAAGAGGTTTTATTTAAGTGAATCCTATGGGCCAAATACCATATTTGTAAAAGAGGTATGGTAAATTAATAAAAATATAAATAAGCGAGAGGTATGATAAACAAGAT
>APFE030685616.1:194125-244645 GCA_000404065.3 Pinus taeda
CTATTTAAAGGGGAAATTCTATCTTAGATCCATCTTAATTCTAGGTTTACCAAGTGCTCAGAGGGATAAATAGATTTCATCCCCCTAAGAGTGGTAGATGTGGAGTTAAGATGGATATAGGTTGGTTTTTATGATAATGAAGATATTAAGTAGACTTAGGAAATTATATTGTAAAAACATGGTTAAAGCAAAGACATTGGACAAGTATTTTTGTATACTTCTGTTTTAAACTGAAACAAATCCAGGGCTAAAAGGAATGGATTGATTGCACTAGTCATCCTTCTATAAATTTCCAACATATGCTGGGGTAAACAGATTGTAATTTGGGTAATTTTTCTAATTGCAAACGGGAACATACTTGTGTATTGGCAGGGTGGTTACGAGGTCCCTGGAAGTGGAGTAAACAGATTGTAATTTGGGTAAATTTTCTAATTGCAAACAGGAACATGTGTATTGGCAGGGTGGTTATGAGGTCCCTAGAAGTGATGAATTTGAATTTTTCTTGGTTTTATATATAGTATTAGGTTTTTTCTCATGTTTTCTGTGAATGGCATGGGTGAATTTTATCTTACACCCACTAGGTTATCGATATGTAATTTTGGTAATTTTGATTTCAAAAGATATTTTAAAGAAATGCAATGATTTCATTTGTGTATTCAATAGATACAAGATTTTATAATTGAGTAAAATATTCACCATGCCTGGTGAGAGATTCGCCAAAAAATTATATATACAATCATATTATTGATAAAATGACCTTCCATTTTTCCTATATACCATGGAGATTCGCCCGTTTATTATACATGTAAATTTAGGGGGGTTCTTAAAATTTTCCCTGGAATTAAAAAACTAGAAAAAATAAAAATAAAAAATAATAATAAAACATATTTAAAAAAACATAAAAAATGTAAAAAAAAAATTGTAGTTTAAAATTTATCCGTTAAACTATAATTTTTTTTGGAAAAAAAACTATAAAATAAAGTAATAAAAGTTACAAAAAATTTAAAAACCATTAACAAAAAACTAGAAAAAAAAAACTGAAAGATTAATAAAAAAAAAAAAAAAAACATTTAAACTTCTTTAAAAAAAAGAAAAAGAAAAAACTACTAAAATAGATTAAAAACATTTAAAAAACACAAAAAAATTATAAAAAAAAGACAAGAAAAACTCAAATTTAAAAATAAACAAAAAATATTTAAATTAAAAAAAATTTCAAACCTAAAAAAAAATGCTCCCCCATGGGCCCTGGGCAGTTAAAGGCCGATTCTCAGAATCAACCCTCAGCAGCCCGGGGCCGATTCTCAGAATCAACCCTTAGCTGCCCAAGGCCAATTCTCAGAATCAGCTCTTAGCCCCCATGGGCCCATGAGGGCATATTTTTATTTTTATTTTAAATTGTTTTTTGTTTTGTTTTGTTTTATAGTAGTTTTGTAATTTGTAATTTTTTTAATTAATTTATTATTATTATTATTATTATTATTTAAATCTAGTTTATTTTTAATTATTATTTTATTTATTTATTTATTTTTGTATTTTAATTACTTAATTTTATAGATATTTTAAATTTTGGTTTTTTGTTTTTTCCAATTTTTTGATCGTTTATGATTTTTTTTTTTTTGTAATTCATTTTTTAAAAGTAATCAACATTTAACAAAAGAGAAATAAAAAACTAGAAAATTTGTTAAGTAATCAGGATTTAAAAAACAATTAGACATAAAATATACTTAAGGTATCAAAAAATGTAACATTTAAAAAATAATATCCACACTTAATACATTAGAAAATTTGAAGTGTAAAAAAAAAGCCCTCTAAAAACATGGTTGATGCTGCATTAACACGTTTTAAAATCAGCATGAAGATCACTAACATTTAAAAACAAATATTTATATTTGATATATTGAAAGTGTCATAAATATGCTCCGAAAAAAAAGAAGTGTATTCTGCATCACCACTTTTCAAAATCAGGTCACTTTTTTGTTACCTCTACGAAACAGGTAATCGTATCAGTTCCTATTTCAAAGTTTACATTGTTAATAACTTCATGCAAAACAACCTTCACCATCACAATGCATGCATAACAACATATAGACACCGACATGCATAAAAAATGCATATACAACCATACGTTCATGACAACACATTCCACAACAACACCATCAACCTTCACATGGTGACATCATTACAACCATGATCAACACCATGCAAATGCAACAAGCACATGGACCACAAGAATAAAACATAAGGAAGACATATGCAACTGACATGAATGCATGACCAACACGCCACCCATCTAGTCTGTGGGGTGAACCATGCTCTAATACCATTCTGTGGTACTAGATATGACCCAAAGAAAGTGCAACCTGCTCTGATACCACTTTGTAACACCTTCCTCCCACATCTACTCAAGTAACCGGCCAACCGGGGTAAACATGTGATGAGAGACTACTATGATATGATTTAACATCCTAGGTGACCTTAAGGAAGTGGAATTGATAAACACATCAAACATACCTTCCACATCAGCAACAACACTCCCAGAAGCCATCCCAACCATTTTGCTAACTAGCCCTTGAGTCCTACTGAGATTTTGATCCATTTAAACCTCTGGACGCTCCCATGCTATGGGCATGCTAGCATCTAGAGAGCTCTGTACGCTACCAGAAGACTGCATGCCTGCATCCAGGGATTATTTTCAGTAGACCTGTGCCAAAGTTCGCGAGATTTAAGGCACTTTTCAAGCCTAGAATTTTGGCCATTGCCTAGTACTTGTTGTAACTTCCAGAATCCATTAAACACATGATGAAAAGACTAATAAACCAAAAACTAACTATAGGACTAAGCCTGACCATCCCCAACCAGGACTGACATTCTGTCAAACACTTGGCATTAATGTATTCTATAGGTTTAAACAATAAATTTAAGCATAGGGGTCTCATACTTATCTAAGAATCGCTAAGAAACATTATTCCCTGATATCATTAGCAGCATTATCATCTATTAGGTTATAGATACATTGTTCACTTACAAGTAAAAACATGATGAGAGCCATACATAGCCACTGTCATAAAACATATACATAACCAACATAATAGAAACAAAAATACCAAGGAAATCATAGCCATATGATCCACATATAAATTAGTATAATACTCATAGAAATACAAGGAGAACTAACTTCATATTGATGATGCAAAATCAAAACCCAGGATGGGATTACCATGTTCCACCCGACGATAGAATGGCTGAGTCAAATCTCTCTTTAGCCATTCACCCTCATGCCATATTCCAAGCATGAATTTGGGACTCAAACCAAAAGAACCAACTAGGGCATCCTGAGGCTAAACCACCTTACCCTCATTAATAGAAACCAGGCTTTACTGTAGTTCATCCCGGATCACTAGGCCAACACAATGAACATGTAATAATAGACTTTACCATGATCTCCAACTAATCACTAAGCCAAAACAAGCATGGATGCCACCTGATTTCTCCACCTACACCGCAATAAATTTTCCTGTCTCCTAGTCTCTCAGGCTATACCGTAATATACAATGGATCACTAGGCCTATAAAATGAGACCCACTCTCCAGGATTTACTGCATATCCCATCCTGGGATTACTAGGCCCAACGGATATCAATCCACCTCTTGGCTTTACTGTACATCTCGCCATTGACAGATAAGGTTTCTTAGGCCCATTAAGGCACACAATCCTGGCTTTACCGCAACCCATAGTCTGGCTCAGGGGTTACTAGGCCAGTGGCTTTACCGTGATCCAAAGTCCATTTCAGGCTCCACTAGGCCATGTGTTCTATCATTCAGAGATCCGCCTCACTTAGCTTCAAATCCATCTAGAAATCCAACTCAACCAAAATGTGAGAACCTCATCACACTATCGCTATCTGGAAATGGCAAGGCTAGGCTGAAAACACCGTCACACCTAGAAAAACCCATGTCAGAACAACAAAAGAACACATGCAATACCATGCATGCGAAATATAGTAAGGGGAATACACATGCAAATCGATACCTGCAAAGAATATTGCTGTAGTTGCTTGATCCTTCTCTTCCTTGCTTGGTCTCTGCCTCCTCTTGCCTTCTTTGCCTTTCTTCATCCAATGCCATAGTGCTCCAAGAAAACTCTAAGTTTCCAAGAGTGAGAGAGAGAATAATGAGAGAGCTCCAAAACTGAGCAAAAGCTTATTGATCCTCAAAAGCCTTTTTATCAATGAGGACTCTATTTTAGTCATTTTCCATTATTTTCCTTCAATTTCCTCCTCACATGCAACCTGTGACCTTTCACCTTCCCTTTCTCCTAATTTCCATTATTTTCATATTAAATAAATGTGTCAAAAATACCATTTTGTCTTTCCAAAGCCTTTGCCAATTTCCGTAGCCATAATAACCAAAATCAACACCCATTAGGATGTCTTGCCCACCATTTAGCTTGGAATACATGCCCCATCAACCGTGGTCTTATATATTTTTACATGAGTTTTAACCAATGCTGTTACATTATTTTTCTTCTTTTGGTTTTCCATTATCTTGGGATGTTACTCAATAGGTTTCCACTCCAAAAAATTAAACGCATAATCATATTTGGTATTAATCCACTAATTTTAAACTCATAAATAATATTTAAATGTATCGTAAAAAATATCTAAATGTACCACCAAAGAAATTTTGAACAATTGCTATTGAATGAGCATTTCCAACAAGAAAATTTGAAAAGTTGCTATTATATGAGCATCGCCAAAATTTTTACAACTATAAAAAGTTATAAATCCATCAGTAAAGACAAATTCCAATTTAAGACCTCAAATTAGAGTTTTGCAACCTATTTTCAATAAAATTTTCACTATGTTTCTACAATTCAAATAATTTAGGGGCAAATTGGATCTATTCTTACCTATATCACTAACTAGATTTGCATGGAAGACACTAGTTGTTGATTTGGTGATATGAAGCAGATTCATGATAAATTGACATATTTCTAAGTATTTGGTTGTTAGTATTTTGGATTTTTTTTGCCACTTTGCTTGAACAAAATTATCAAAATATGTGGTTTGTTGTTTTTGGGCAGATTTATCAAAAAACTATCATGTTTTTCAACAATACATGGTTGTTATAGGTATTTAACATGTCCAAGTGTTCCTACTCTGGGATTGTAAATTGAAAGAGGGAAGAATAGGTATTTTAGACATTTCACTCTATTTCAATTGTTATTTCTATGTTTGTAACTTATGCCAATGGTATCTTTACTCAACATCAAGTTGGAAGGTGGCCAAAGCTTCACTAGCAAGACCTACAATACATAGAAGCAATTGATGTTGGCTATATTCAAGTACAATGACTTCACTGGTATCATCCTAGGTAGATATATTGGACCACAATTTAAAATTAAAGATCAAAGAATGTTTGGTGAGTGAGACAAAGAAGTAGTAACATTTTTTACGTTGTCTATGACAGATGAAATACTTTCAGAAATTCAAATAGGGAATACTTCAATAGATATTTGAAAAAAAACCATGATACTTTGAACAAGTGTTGTACCTTCTTCCTAAAGAATATGGTTTTCTCAGTCACAATGGATGAGAGTGCATCCTTATAGGATAATTTAACAAAACAATCCTAGATCAAAAAAATAATTTTCTACCATTGGTTGGAATATAGAAGAAGAGAGCATGATGGTATTCACACTAAAAAAATTCCAATGTGCATAGAAGCATATTGAAATTGTTACCATAACAACTAGAAATGTTTCCCTAGAGTTTGATGAGCTTAGTATGCAATAAGCTTTTACAACATGATAGATGGTAGGAACAATTCAATAGAAATAATGAGACAAAGGTTTCAAAACATGCCTTAGCAACAAATGTCAATAGTAAAGGCAAGTGGGAAAAAAAGGAAAGGTCAAGGATATTGGAAATACTAGGGCGGGGGGGGAGGGCGGCGTGAATTAGTATTTCTCTTCAATCAATTAATTTTAACTTCATATATCTTTAATTATCATTAGAATTAAATTAAAATATAAATAAACAACAACATTCAACAATGTACAATATCCAAGACAATACACAAGAGACTTTTAGGTGGTGACCCTTCTGGGAGAAAAACCACTGAACGCTTATTGATATAGTTATTCAAAATTTACATCAATTAGGAAGCCCCAACTTCCAAGATTTTCATCATCAATTGAAGGAATCTCCAACCCCCTAGTTTACAGGCTGCAACCTAAAGGATGCTCTAATGCCCTGATTTACCAACTCCAACTTGAAGGACACTACAACGCCTTGGTTTTATCAACTTCGACTGAAAAGATGCTCCAAGAGCCTGAATAGGCTTCAACCTGCCCTAACAGCACCCTATCACCCTGAAGTGTTCTTAGGATCTAACCCAAATGAGATTAAACTCTCCTTCCTTGCACCACCTGCCATCCTAATCAACAAGATGACCACATTTCACAATTTTCAGACTGGATCCACCTGTGCTCAAAATCAATACAAAAATAAACTGCAACACTTCTTCTCAACATTACATCTTCTTCAATACCAATGATATATATTTGCCCAACCAAAATCAACAATAGTAAATCTTTGCTCGTGAATAAGATCAATCTAAAACAACCTGCTCATTGGACCATTCAATCTAATCATCTTAGACAAGCAAATATCATTGTTAAATATCGAAACCCTAGCTCATAATGTTCTCACTGTCAAATCCTACATAAATAATTCTGCAATACAATCTTCTGCTCAACAAATAAAATCCTAGCTAGACCATGTAGCAGCCCCCAATGCTCTCTGCTCAATAGACCTTAACAAAATTGCCTTCGCTCTGCTCTGCAATGACATTTAGCTATAAACAATGCTCTCTGCTCATCAAGCTGTCAAATCCTATTAGTAGCATAAACTAGATCGAAACTCTATTTCAAGAGTCAAGCACATATGACATTGTAATATCCAACTTATGCAACATTCCAATCCATTCTGTCCTCTTAATGCAACATACAACGTTGTTTGCATACATTACTATCTCAACTTACTGCAACAACTATAACATATTATGATGAATCTTTACTGCAACACATGAAATCATTATGTCACCACTAGAGTTTATGAGATACGAAGCTCATGTCCTGACAATACTCTGCCACTATCATTGAAAATGTTTATAATGCAAACATACCATATCTGATTGTCCTTCGTAGCCTTATTCATCAAAATTATTTATCACAATGACTTCACTCTATCCACATACATCCGGACTTATGTTATTTATCCAACATATATAATGATAGACATTTTGCCAATGCAAGTAATCCTACAAGCTGGATTAACCATTATTTGTCCACAAACTTGGACGGTGTCACTCATATATCACAAATGCTGTTTCTTATCACGATTTCAATCTTGCCTTGATGATGTCAGAAATACTGCTATGAGACACACTCTGAGGTTGAATGAACCAGTCTTCAAGAACAAAAGAAAATCCTTTACTCTAACCTAGCTTTAGTCAAATTCACCAATAATATTTAGCCTTATAACGATTTTCCACTTATTGGACGGCTGCGTCCTACTAATTTTGAATTATTTTCTACTTCTTCCTTAATAAAAAAATGCTTGTCGCAACAATGAACCACAATTTTACAGATATGTAACTCATAAACAAGGTCATATTGGTTATACATTATTGCGACTTCCTTTCATGATGTTGCAATTTCAGCTGGTGCGTAAGCAATGCCCATTATTCAACATGTCTTACCTCTACGCTGTCATTTAACATTGTCGTATCTTTATGTGAAAAATTCATGGAATGCGAAGGACATAAATTTTATTATATTGTTTAATATTGTTTCAATATTGTGCATGGAAAATCCCTGCAAGAAGTATGTTCTGTTGAAAAAATGGCTTCCAGCTTGGCATACTTCGCACTGTCTAGTCCTTCTAGTTGTGTGTATACTTGGGTTGGTCCACTTTTCAATGGGAATGGATTCCATCGACAATGGTAGAAAATTATTTCTCACCAAACTCAGAGGAAATTTCCATATGAAGGAATATGCCACAATAGCTTGCCTTTTCCCATGAGTTAACTAATGTTATTCGTCAATAGTTGGCATTGAACATACATAATCCATTACAGTAGATGGGTATGATTATAAATATTATGCTACACATGGATATACGTCGATTATAGATACACTCAATCTATGAGGCGACTGAGAAATATTTAGAGAAAAACTGGCCACTGTAAATTTATTCTAAAAACTTTAACTGTGTAGATCACTGACTTTTATATTCATTCCATTTCTAAATACAAGCCACTGATGAAACTCATACAAGATTATCGTTTTTAAACCATAACCCAAAATAAAAATACCAAACTAAAAAATATTCCATAAAACCCTTCAATGTGATCTCAGAAGGCCGAGAATATTACAAAGTTGCATCAACGAATTTCTGCCTTCACTTTGCACCACAAAATTGTTCCCTTGGAGGGTCAAAATTCCTAGATGAACCTACCTCACAAAACATAATTAAAATAGAATTTTTTCCCATAAAACTTGCCATCCCACAAAAAATAAAAAGTGTTATTCCTCAAAGGCCTCATAACCGTAGAAGATTTGTCACTAATGTGCTTGATCTTATCTCAAATGAGGGTAAAACGTTTCCTATATATAAAGGCTTAGGTGCCTTCTAGAGGGACATGCCTACTTTACCATAGGGAAAATTTAAATTTTAAATTTGATATTTCAAATTTTAATTTAGATCCAAAACCCAACAACTTTAGAACCAACATATTTAAATTTAAATTTTGATAACAGGTTTTAGATGAATATCCCTTCTTGCAACCAAACTTGACTTCAACAATAAAAATAAAAATCCTTCTAAGCCTCATGAATTGAAAACATGTCTAGCCAATGATGCACTGCCACATGTCTCATTTTTGGGACCTTGACCACAAGAAGGGGGCTTCAATATTTTATAGAGCATATCTCCCAATCCGAGATGAACCATGAGGCATGCCATATGTTGTTGGAATCATCATGATAAGGACCATCAAATGAAGATGATCTTGGGAGAAAATATACTTCTCTCCATCCTCAAAATTTTCAACAACTGCATGGATTTCAATGTTTCCTTCCTCTCTTCTAGGGCTTCTTGTTATTTGGAGATTTGAATCAATGAAAACCCGGCAAATACTCAGAGCATTCAAGGAATAATGTTGGCATCAATGACAACATCATTCAACAATATCCCCATTTTTCATTAATGGAAAAATATACACTCCCCCTGCGATCACTACATCCCCCTGACACCATGCCTTTGATATTCTTCCCTTGATTTCTCTCCCCCTTTGACATTAATGGAAAAAGGTTACTCCCCCTAATGAAATATCTTGTTTTTTCTTCCTACAATAAACTGCCTTACCCCCCCTGACATGCTATGTTTTTCATGACTTGCCACAACTGAGACCTCTGCAATTTGTCCATGACTCTACTTTCCAAACCTGCTACTCCACAAACCTAATTAATCTGCCCACAATGCTAATTACTGCTTTGACAACTTTTTTATATCTTCCATCTGTCAAACTATCAAAGGATATATCTTCAAAAGTGAAATCACTATTACATAGGCTCCCCCTCTTCAACATTCATAGGGAGTCAACAATCTAGATTCTTCATAATAGTGTATGAACTAGCTCTGCATCTAGATCATATTGAACCTTGAAATCTTCCAATGTACACGTTTATTCATCACAATATTGTGCCTTTAGAAATCCTGAGAGCATGATCGCTGAGACTTTTTCACTCACTAGATCTTCTTGTTTTTATTTTCTTCTCTAAATATTCTTGTACCTAATATCAATATTTTCCTTCATATATCTGCAATCATGAGCTATGTGTCAATAATTATGGCATTTGAAGCATTCTATATGGTACCTAAATGATGAAGCAACTGACATATACTTTTTGTTGACAAATTCCTTTTGAAATCTGTGTTGCGATCTTGCAAACTTGCCTCTATGGTTTTTATAGTGTCCTTGATAAATATCCCTGTCATACATTCTTCAATCCCTAACATCATTCCCGAAGTTAGAACATGAGAAACAATAAATATTGAAAAAATTAGGGTACATGGATGAGTTGTCTTGTCTTAAAGATCTTCTGAAGACATTATTTATGGGAGGAGGTACATCCCTTTGTTGAGCATTACTTCTTGCAACAACAACACTTTCAACCTTCTTCTATCCTTCAATTCGATTTGGCCTTTGGAGGATTTTTCTATCAAGATTTTTGTCAATATTACTTTGTAGGGGCTTGGAGCTTGTACCTTCATTGCATGGAGCTTTAATTGCTTCTGTTGCATTCATCTTCAACTAAGAAATTTCTTGGTCCTTTTCATCAATGATATGATCCTTCTTTTCAACATCTCGCAAATGTTCCTTCTACCATTCCCTTAGTTGTTTATTTCTACTAGAGATGTGCCAATTTCCTTTTCCTTTTGTCTAATTTTTGTGTTGTGCTTATGAACATATTCCTCTATTTGATTTGTCAAGATCTTATCTTTCCTTTCAACTTCATGCAGTTGAAGCCTTATAAGGGCAAATTCTTCTTCAAGTATTTGATTTTTCTTCTTTGCTTTGTTAAGATAAAATAAGGCACTAATCAATTCTCCCTCCCAGTGTACTACTACTTCTTCTTCTTCATCTACTTCATCAAGTCACAATCATCATCATAGTCTTCATCTTAACCTACATGCTTCTTTGAGAATAGATCATGGAGCTTCTTCTATAGACTTTTGGCTGATGAACATTGATGAACTTTGGATTTTACAGGATCCGTAAGAGCACTAAGAATGATATTCATGGATTTTGTATTGAACATTTTAGATTCATCGATGGATGTATCTCCAGAAAAAATAGAGTGCCATACATCATAGACTTGAGCTTGCAAATGGACTTTCATTATGGATTCCCATATTTCATATTTGGCTTCATCAATCCCAAGAGTTGGTAAACCAACTTGATTCTCTTCTTATTTGGAGACTACTGCTATACCTAAGACTTCCTTCGATTGCTTATATGCATGCTTCTTTGAATTTCCCATCTTTGTATTTATGAGATCTCCCTTCTAGCTGTTAAGTTGCAATTGAAATAACCTACTCTAATACCAAATTGTTGGAAAATACTTGGGGGGGGGGGGGGGGGTGAATCAATATTTATCTTCAATCAATTAATTTTAACTTCACATAGCATCAATTATCATTAGCATTAAATCAAAACATAAATAAACAACACCATTCAATAATGCACAACATCCAAGACAATACATAAGAGATTTTTAGGTGGAAACCCTTCTGGGAGAAAAACCACCAAATGCTTCTCAATATAGGTCTTCAAAAATTACATAAATTAGGCAGCTCCAACATCCAAGATTTTCAACATCAACTGAAGGAGGCTCTAAATGATTAGATTGAATGGTTTGATGGTTTGAGCTCTAAATTAAGATGATTATAATGAATGGTTTGATGGTATGAGATCTAAATTAATAATTTTTCAATGCTTTCCTTATATATCCATGAATGCTTTCCTTTCGTTGAGTATTTTTTTTTGACCGTTAAGTATTTTTGGAGGTTGATGGGAGAAAATAAATGCCTTATCTAGTAAGGGATTATGGAGTTGAAAACAAAATCACTCTTTGAAATTGAATTAATATGATCTAAGTATTATGATAATGAGATTAGGTGCAAGGGATCAATCGTGTCTTAATCAAGATAAATAATGAATACCAAGAGGCTATGATAAGGGGTCCTTAAGGGAACACCTTCACTAGTAAAATAAACTTTAGCTCGATAAATTTACTCACTACTCTTCTTGGGTTCCTAATGGATAGACAAAGTAAGAAATTTAATAATTATCAAACTAATAAAGGAATGCGAATAGGGGTGACCCCAAAACATATTCCTTCCAAGTGGTATAATTTACACCTCAAATGATTGATCGTGTTATCTGGTAGAAGATTTGAGCATTCACCATCAATATTTATGCACCAAATAACAACCAAGAGAGAATAAGTTCTTTATGAATTCACACAAAATCACTATAGAAGGTAGATATTCTTCAAAATTGTATTTAATATATAATAAAAAATAAATTGATGTGTGAGGGGGATCACTTTTTATGGAAGAGGCTTTGAAAATCCTCATATGACAAAAATATTTTATCTCCTTAGATCTAGGCTAGGAGATCTCACAATAGATGTTGAAAAATGTAGCAAGAAATTCTCAATTTGATTTTTCCTTGATTAAATTGAGAAAATTCGAATTTCCACATCAGTAGACAACTTGGATGATGTTAAATTGTGTGACATGGCTTGTGTCACCTAATTTACTCAATAAATTCGAGTTGAAGGAGTTAGAGTTAAATTATGCATGTGTGATTGCTAATTTGTAACAATCAAGGTCAGTTATCTCAAGTTGTTTTGAGTTAAACTAGTTCCAAGTTTTGGAGGAACTAGTGGAAGGTTAGTTAAGCAGTGGGACTTCAGTCAAACTCACTGATCATCCAGTTTACTGATTAATCAACCCAAAATAGCTAGTGCATGCAAGGGATTCAAGTTACGCAGTTGAGGTGGAGATTCCAAGGTAGTGTAGCATCGTTGTAGACTAGTCTTGAGTGTACAAGTGTTATATGTAGTCACATGACCAACCTAAAGGAATTGCGTAATTAAATTGAGCGAATTTCTTAAATAATAGGGGATAGTTCATCAAGGAACAATGCAAGGAAATAGGAGCTCAAGCTGAGGGAAAATTTGACTCAAGGAAATAGGAGCTCAAGCTGAGGGAAAATTTGACTAAGTCTGGGTTAGAGACCTTCAGTGAAGAGAGAAATATGTTTTGCATTTGCTGGGTGAGCTTAGTTGAGCAAAGAAATTGTAATACATCTCTATTTAATTTGATTAATTCAAGAGGCATTGGGGTTTTAGCATATTTATTTCCCCATATAACAAATACTTGTTGCATGTGTGTTATTTCTTCTTATATGTCTAAAATTTTTGTTCAAAATTGTGAATTAATGTCTGCAGAGTAGTAGTGTAGATCTATGTTTTGTGATTTAAATTAAAACTTCATGAGTAGTTGCAAATGTACAACCTAATTTCTACATGCTATTAGAGTCGAATTCACATTAGAGCAGGAAATTCGAAGTTGTTTCTCAGAGGTTCGAATTTGAAGATTATTGTAGCAGGATTTCTTCAGAGTTGAGAAGATGGCTTTCATTGGACTAAAGCTAGAGTATTCCTTGGAAGGCATCTCTAATTTTGTTGCATGGAAGGACCACATGGAGGTAGTATTGGATGACAATGGATTGGTAGAATACATCAAGACAAATGTTTCAAAACCTCAAGCATCTAATGCCCAGAACCTTGCTCAGTGGAAGAAAGATGTAGCCAAGGTGAGGAGAATAATCTTGGAGGGAGTACGAGATCATATTGTCTCAAATATCCATGGAAAATAAAATCCGTTCGCGATGTGGAAAGCACTAACATAATTGTTTGAGAATAGTAGTGACCATAAGAAGCTGGCAATCAAGGATAAACTTCGAAGTATTAAGATTTAGAAGAATGACACAATTCTCTAGTATTTGAGCAAGTTTACACAATGTCATGATGAACTTGGCAGGGTCAGTGTTAATGTCCCCGAGGAAGACTTGGTAACGTTAGCCCTTCTGGGCCTTCCCAAGAGCTGGCATAGCTATCAAGATTCAATGAATGGGAGGGAGAAATTACCGAGTTGGGAGCACAAATGGTCTGATTTGGTGCAGGAGGAAATAAGGTGGAACACCAAAGATGGGACTTCATCCAAGGGTGAGGATGAAGAAAAATTTGCATTGGCTGGAAAGGAAAAGAAGGGAAAAGGGAATAAATCCCAATCCAAACTAGAATCTAGTCAAGGGGGCAAGAGTAATATTTGTCAAAAATTAAATGTTTCCATTGTCATGAATTCGGGCACTATGCCACAAAGTGCCCACAAAAAAAGGAAAGCAAGAAGACGTCAAGAGGAGAAGCAAGTGAAGCCTAGGATTTATATTTCGAGCTTGACTTTACCCTCATTGCATGCATGTCCAACATAGTGATTGGGAGCATGTGGTACTTGGAATCAGGTGCATCATTCCACATGACAGGCAACAAAGATTGTTTTAGTGACGTTGAGGAGAAAGATTTGTAGATGCACATTGAGATGAGGGATGACAGAAGGTATAAAGAAACCAATATTGGTAAAGTCACCTTTCAGAGGGAGTCAGGCTCCCCCCTTAGGCTCAAGGATGTCATGTTTGTTTCATGCCTAAAGAAAAATCTCATCTTTGTTGTATTTTTGGAAGACCGTAGTTATGATGTGATCTCTAGCAAAGGAAAGGCATTCCCGAGACACATATGCACAAGAAAAGTGAAGAAGATTGGGGTTCATGTGAAGAACCTATACAAGGTAGATGTGGAGGATTGTGATGCATTGAGCACAAAGGAGGAGAAGGTGCAAAGATGTAATTTTGGTGAACTTTGGCATAAAATTCCTGGCCATTTGCATCATGGAACTTTGAATATCATACAGTAGATAACCACAGACCTCCCCAAAGGATCACTTGAGAAACAATATGTATGCAAAGGATGTACTTTGGGGAGGTACAAAAAAGACACATTCCATGATCGAGACAACAATGAACATGCAGTCCTTGAACATATCCACTTTGATGTCTATGGACCTTTTTGACATCCTCCACTACTAGGCACAAATATTTTGTCATTTTTGTTGATGACTTCTCACGGAAGTGCTGGATCTTCTTCATGTAGAAGAAGGATGTTAGGTCCCTATACTACTAGTGTAACCATTTATTGTTATTAGTGCAACCCCCCTTATTATATTGTTGTGCCGATGTAGTCCCCATATTGTTATTATTGTGCCCCATAGAAGCCCACTATTGTTATTGTTGTGCCCTTACATTATTATTGTTATGTACGCTTTGACTATATTATGACCCTTTAGACTCCTATATATAGAAAGGAGGTCTTGTCATTTGTATCATGCAAGAATTCTTCATTTTTTTAATGTAAAGGAGGTTTCCCCCTCGAAGAGGCTTATTTTTAAGTCGTTGATCTATCTTTTCTATCTTTTTGTGAGCTGGTTTCATAACATTTTGTATCAGAGCAAATTATGGAAACAAGGAATCCTACCACTCACAACTATAAATATGGAAGTGTTTTTTATCCTAGCATTCCACAACCTACAAGGTTACATCACAACAATTGGAAGAAAAAAGAGAAAAAGGGCTTTGTTACAGTTGTGATAGAAAATACACGAAAGGTCATAAGTGTGTTGAGAAGAAATTATTTTACATAGATTGTGAAGAGGAGGAAGAAAAGGATAAAGAAACATCAAAAGAAGAGGATATACACCAGGAGTCAACCCTAGAGAAAGAAGAAGTGAATCCAACCATATCTTGTAAAGCATTGGCAAGAATTACCACTCCTCAAACTCTCAATATAGAAGGACATATCAAGAAGAAAAGGGTTCAAGAAGTGAAAGATCACATCGAGCATCAAGAAATGGATCTCACCATATCTTGTAATGCACTGGAAAGAATTACACTCCTCAAACTCTCAATTAGAAGGACATATCAAGAAGAAAAATGTTCAAGCAGTGAAAGATCACATCGAGTATCAACAACAAGTTCTCCAACTTTTAAAGGATAACCCCACTTTGGTGCAGAATCGAATGAAATGACAGACATATCAACATCACAATGAAAGAAGTTTTGATGTAGGCGATTGGGTATTTTAACTAATACAACCATACAAACAAATGTCCCTCAAGCAAGCTAAGAAGGATAATAAATTATCACCAAAGTACTGTGGTCCTTACAAGGTGCTGCAAAAGATTGGTAATATGGCATACAAATTGGAGCTTCCTGCATCTTCGCGCTAAATTTTCCATGTTTCATGCTTAAAAAGGTTATAGGTGACAAGCTCCTAGTTCAAACAATATTGTCAAAACTTGACGAGGAAGGAAAAATAATATTGGAACTTGAAGCAGTCACGAAAACATGATCCTAATAGCTATGAAATTGATCAATTTCAGAGTATCTCATCAGGTGGAAGAACTTACCCACTGAAGATTCCAAACGGGAGGACGAGAATTCTATACAGAAGCATCCAGAACTACTCAAGCATTGAGGACAACACTTTTTGAAGGAGAGGGGCATGTTAGGTCCCTATACTACTACTGTAACCCCTTATTATTATTAGTGCAACCCCCTTATTATATTGTTGTGCCCATGTAGCCCCCATATTGTTATTATTTTGGCCCATAGAAGCCCATTATTGTTGTTGTTCCCTTACATTATTTTTGTTATGCCGACTCTGATTATATTACGACCTCTTAGACTCCTATATATAGAAAAGAGATATTTTCATTTGTATCATCCAAGAATTGTTCATTTGTGTAATGTAAAGGAGGTTTCCCCCTCGAAGAGGCTTATTTTGAAGTTGTTGATATATTTTTTCTATCTTTTTGTGAGCTGGTTTCATAATAAAGGATGAGACATTCTCAAAGTTCATAGAATTCAAGGTACTAGTTGAGAAAGAAACAGGAAAGAAGGTGAAGGATCTCATGAGCTATAATGGAGGTGAGTACATGTCAAATGAATTTAAAAATTTCTATGCAAAAGAAGGCATTTGACGAGAGTTAATAACAACCCACAACCTATAATAGAATGGGGTGGTTGAGAGGAAGAACCATAGAATTGTGGGAGTAGCGAGGGTGATGTTGCATGATCAAGACCTACCTCTGCATTTGAGGGCCGAAGCTTGCAACAAAACAGTCTATTCACAAAACCAGAGTCCTCATCGGATTCTTGGCATGATTACACTGGAGGAGGATTTCTCTGGGAGGAAGCCAGATGTGTCTCACTTTGGGATTTTTGGAGCCTTTGTTTACTTCCATGTCTCCAAAGAATCAAGGAAGAAGCTAGAGCTGACAACAAAATTGGGGGTATTTGTGGGTTACACTAAAACTCCCCTCAACTACAACATGTACTTTCCATCCATCAGAATGATAGTTGTGTGAAGGGATGTAAAATTTGGTGAAGACAAATCCATGCAGTGCTCTCTTGAGAGGGAGCTTCAGATCCCACTGGAAGAGGAGATTTCCAAAGGAGGAACCTCAAGAAGTTGTGGAGTGGCCACACATTGATGAGAAAAGAGCGGAGACAACCACTCAAGCCAAACCATCTAGAGAAGACAAGAAAAGGACTAGGGAATATGAGATAATTGTGTAAGATGCGAGGGAGAATGTGGGTGCTCCTTCAAATTAGCACAGGCAGAGAAGGTCACTAGATCGGTACACTCTCTACATGGATCTAAAAACTGCGCCATCCTCTTTCAAGGAAGCAATATAGAAACTTGTATGGGTTGATGCAATGGTGGAGGAATACAAATCCATTGTAAATTATAGTGTTTGGGAAGTGGTCCCAAGACTAACAAATAAATCAGTTGTGGGTTCGAGTTGGATCATCAAGGTAAAGCATGCCAAAAACAGAAGCAAATGTACATGGCCATATTTGTGGCCAAGGGGTACTCTCAAGTTGAGGGGATTGACTGTGAGGAGACCTTTGATCCCGTAGCAAGGTACTCATCCATTAGATCAATTCTTTCTTTGGCTGCATAGATGAGGTGGAAGATCCACCAGATGGATGTGAAAAAAACATTCGTCAATGGAGTTATTGAGGAGGAGGTGTATATTGAGAAACCATAAGGCTTTGAGATTTTTGATCAGGAGTATCATGTGTGAAGACTCAAGCGAGCATTGTATAATCTCAAGAAAACACCCTGTGCTTGGTACACCAAGATCGATAGCTATCTCACTGGTTTGGGCTTCACCAAAAGTGAAGTGGATGAAAATATGTATCATATCTTGGTAGAAGGTAAACTGTTGATTATTGTCTTATATGTTGATGAATTGATTTTAACTGGTGATGAGTCAGTGATAAGATCTTACAAGGAGGACCTTGCAATAGAGTTTGAAATGAAGGACATGGGTCTCATGCACTACTTCCTCGGATTGGAAGTATGACAAGGTGATGGGGAACTGTTTGTCTCTCAAGTCAAGTATGCCAACGAGATACTTTAGAGGTTCTGCATGGACAGTTGCAAACCCATGGAGACACCTCTAGCAACCAATTAGAGGAAAGATGATGCCACTTCAGGTGAGGAAGTAGATGTTACTTTTTACCGATAGTTGGTGGGTTCACTAATATATCTTGTGAACACATGAATAGATATGTGCGATGCATTCAACCAACTAAACCAAGCTATGGTTAGGCTAACCAAATCATTTTGGAGGGCATCTAAGCATGTTCTACGGTACCTCAAAAGCACTACCTAGTTTGGAATATGGAACAAATAGAAATAGGGAGTGAATCTATGTGGCTTCAAAGATGCAGATTAGGCGGGGAGTCCATTAGATCGAAAGAGTACATCAGGTGGAATTTTCAGTGTTGGGTCCATAACTTCTTGGTACAATGGGAAGAAAATATCTATGGCACTCAGCTTGGCAGAAGCAGAATACATGGATGCGAGTTAAGCAACATCTGAGGCAATTTGGATGAGAAAGATACTTGTTGGATTGTTTGGTAAGATGATGGATCCAATTGTGATGTACTATGATAATCAGAGTTGCATCAAGCTCTTTGAAAATCTTATTTTTCACGATCGATCCAAGCATATAGATATCTGGTATCACCATTTACGAGACTGTGTGTATAGGTGGATAATGTTGTTGTAGTACATTCTGATAGAGGAACAAGATGCTGATATTTTGACAAAGGCTTTGTCAAGAGGGAAGTTTGAGTTGCATAGGTGCAGGAAAGGGGTTGTTGATAATCCCTCTCTTGCTGAGAGGGAGTGTTGAAAAATGAAACAATAAATTCTCAATTTGATTTTGCCTTGATTAAATTGAGAAAAATCGATTTCCACATTAGTGGGCAACTTGGATGATGTTAAATTGTGTGACATGGCTTGTGTCACCTAGTTTAATTAGTAAATTCGAGTTGGAGGAGTTAGAGTTCAATTCTGCATGTGTAATTTATAATTTTTAGAAATCAAGGTTAGTTATCTCAAGTTGTTTTCAGTTAAACTAGTTCCGATTTTTGGAGGAACTAGTGGAAGGTCAGTTAATTAGTGTGACTTTAGTAAAACTCAGTGATCATCCAGTTAACTGATCAATCATCCCAAAATATATAGTGCATGTAGAGAATTCGAGTTGCCCAGTTCAGGTGGAGATTCCAAGGCATTGTAACATAAGTGGTAGATTAATCTAAATTGTACAAGTATTGCATGCAGTGAGATGATAAACCTAAAGGAATTGCACAATTAAATAGAGGGATATTCCTAAATAATAGGGGTTAATTCCTCAAGGAACAACACAAGGAAATAAGAGCTCAAGCCGAGGAAAAATTTGACTAAGTCTGGGTCAGAGGCCTTCAGTGAGCATAGAGATAGGTTGTGCACTTGTAGGGTGAGCTCAATTGAGCAAAGAAATTGTAATTCATCTCTATTTCATTTGATTAATGCAAGAGGCATTTAGGTTTTTAACATATTTCTTTCCCCAGATAAACATATTTGTTGCATGTGTGTTATTTCTTCTTGCATGTCTGAAATTTTTGTTCTAAATCATGAATTAATGTCTACATAGAAGTAGTGTAGATCTACATCTTGTGATTTAGTTTAAAACTTCAAGGGTAGTTGCAAATCTACCACCTAATTTCTATAATAGACTTGTCTTGCAACTAAGGAGACAAGGTCAAAATTTACATAGAATATAATAATAGATGCTCCACATGTAAAATAATCCCACAAGAGAGGGATATATCCCACCAAAATAATAAAGTGGAAGTCAAAGAATTATGATGTCCCTCCATGATGCAATTTAACCTCTCCAAAATTCCTCTCCAATAAAGATAAAACAACAAATATTTCAATGATTATACTCAAGCTGAGGAAAGTCCAATGATCATATGGGAGGTCTCTAATGCATAATTAACAACATCCTTAAGTCAAAGTAGGATGAATCATGGCCACATTTTCCAAATAGATGCGTGAATGCCTATGTAATGCGTCATCCAAGGTGGATGTGTTATCAAATTTTGTCATACATTCCTCCAATTGTGTGAAAAGGCTAAGTGCTATAGGATCTTTGACATAGAATATCATGGACAATCCAAGTGCATTAAGAAGGGTCCTCAAGTGAATTGGGTATTGTGACAAGTTCCTTGGGTATTGTGTCTTGGCATGAAAATGTGTAGAGAAATCTCATGTGATGAATACACA
Organism: Pinus taeda; assembly: GCA_000404065.3. Taxonomy (NCBI): domain Eukaryota; kingdom Viridiplantae; phylum Streptophyta; class Pinopsida; order Pinales; family Pinaceae; genus Pinus; species Pinus taeda. Next base: position 214,505 of record APFE030685616.1, read on the forward strand.
TCAAGAGTACCCAAAATGCTAGAGAAATGATCACCTAGGTCAAAATTTTACAAATACATGGGATATCCATGCTTAGGCATAAATTCAATGTACTCTCTAGATATGAAAACCTTTACAATGCATTAACAATACGTTTACAAAAGGATAAATAGAAAAAAGCATGGGTCCTTTATGTCATTTGTCCTAATAGATCCACTTTAAGACCCTCACATATGCACCTTGTCCATAATTGATCTTCATAATATTATTAATATGATTCATAAGTGCAAGGAATATATTGAAATGGGGACTAAGAGGATACACTGTGACCAATCTAAAAGGGTTTAGGGAAACAACCTAGATGGAAAAAAAACTTTACATATATCACTAAGCATGGTATAACACAATAGATAAGATAACATGGTCACGCTTTTGGATGATCTTGATACATAGTACAAAACACTGTGATGAGACAACCGATCACAAAAATATAGGATTTGACATGATAAAACTTTTGGATGATCATGATATACAAGACAAGTCATCATAATGGCACAACTTGAGCTCTAAAAGCCAAGTAACTAAGCAGTAACAATTTTCTCCAACTCATGGACATGTGCTCTATGTGAGAGTGCATGCGAATTCCAAAATATGCAAGGCCTATTATCCTGAAACATCCTCACCAAATAGATGTCACATACAGGGAGATGGATGAATATGCAATTTCTTTCTCTCCTCTATATAAAATAAATCAAGTACATAAGGAACATGGAAACTAGTTAATAGAACCATATATCATAAGAAGAACATATGCCATATGATAACTAGCTTACATTTATTCCAAAAAAATTTAAGGTGTCGAAATCAATAAAATAAAAGACACGAATGACTCTAATGTCCATGCTCAAGAGTCTATTCATTCTAGCCTATTATAATATAAGAAAAATAAACATATTTTGTAAAGTAAAAAATCAAATGTAACTACATGATGGGTTTATCTATATCATGAAATCTACCTCTGTGCTTGGTCAGGAACTGAAACAATGAAACATCAAGCATCAAGTAAACATATGTTAGAGTTTCCATCACACGTTTCCCAAGAACTAAAGTAGGATATTGGTCATTGAGATAATAAAGACATGGAAATTTTGACCTATATTGGTGTAAGCTTCCTCAATCCAGAGGTGGATGGAATTAATGTAACCATTTTACTTGATACAAGCATAAGGAAATCCATCAATATCACTTGTCAAATCTTCAAGCAAAAGGGGCTTTGAAGGAGGCTTCAATATAAAAATACAAGGAGGTTTATGTACCCTTTGCCGCTCTTAATTACACATGTAGATGAATAATTTGATACAGTCATATCTAAAAATACTTAAATCCATGGTTTAGGACTTGTTTCATTTGATATGAGATTAGGAATTCTTGCAATATAGCTAGGACTGAACATGCCCCTATCTACAAATAATTGCATCCTCAAAAGAATTCTTACATGCTTCTATCTATAAAGAATTGTAGCCTCTGTTGTCGTTCTGTATTTTTGAGGTTGAGAGAGTAAACACATAGGACAACATCAAAACCACTTTGGAAGCTTGGATCTAGCCTTCTTAGGTTCAAAGAAGGATCTCTTTGTAAAAGTTAGCTTTGTTTTAGTGTAAATTTTAGGCTAGTTGTGAATGTATTGATTGTGTTGTTTGAAAGGTTTGGTTGATTTAAGTGTTATAATTCCATTGGGTTATGGAGTCTATAGATTAAACTAGATTTGGCATCAAATTTAAGAGGAGTTTAATAGGACAAGCTAGGTTGCACTATTTAGATCTTTTCAGAAATTAAATGAACTGTGAAATAGCAGAAGTGTAAGGCTCAGTAGAAATTAAGGAGAAATTAAGAATTACTTAATTTGAATTCAGCGGAAAACATGAAAATTACTAACAACCAGAATAGGGTGCTCTAAATAACAAATCCTATTCATCACAATTTTTGTTAAGTAATTAAGATTTCGGAATAACAAATAAAGAAAAACAATGTTTAAACAAATAAATAATAGAAACAAATCACCATTTGGTACACTACATGAATCTTGTGAAAGGTCCCTATATTATTGATGTTCTAGTGCTTTGAAATTTTCAATATGGAGAAGAAATTACATTCAGAAATCAACATCTATTACTTCAAACTATGAAATATTTATACAAATTCTAAATTAAAATATTTTGAAAAAATATCAAGATTTGTTTACAAATATCTCCAATTGTATTACACAAATAGAACTGAAATATAAGAAATTTGAAACTAATGAATCTAATTGGCACTATCTTTGTGGATTTCTAGTGACAAAGAAGAGAAATTAGAATTTGACAGTAACTCTTATTTGATGAGGTGGCATCCAAGTCACTAACTGTCTTTGAGCTTATTACTCCTGAAATTCTGAAAATAGGGTCCCGTAATGCCTTTGTATATCCAACATCATAATAGATGTTAGAAAATTGAGAGATGTTTTTGTAAATTATGATGTTGGAAACAAAAACCACTTTCCATTTTTGAAAATTCATTTCCACGTGCTCGGTAACCGTATTTGAAAACACTGACTAAAAACAAGAAAATTCGGGAAAACATGCCTGCAAAGATTCATCCGAATATCCAAAACCATAATAGCTGTTATAAAAATGAGAGACATTTTTTGCATGAGCATGTTAGAAACAAAAACCTCTTTCCGTTTTCGAAAATACGTTCTCAGTTGTCTGTAAACCATGTTTTAAATGATTGTGTTGTATATTAAAAAACATATTTTTAACTGACTATGAAACAAACATATGACGTGGAGGCGTGAGGTGACATAGAGGTGGGGATGATGTGGAGGTGAGTGGGGAAAGCATTCCAAGGGGAAGGCAGTGAGTGGTGTGGGAGTGATGACGAGGTCAAATGTTAATTTCGTAACAGACATGGCTAGGTGTCTAGATGGGAGTGGAAGGGAGCGCACGAGAAGAGCTAGTGGGAAAGGGTGAGAAGGTTGACGGATTTTGGAGGGGGTATAAGGCGATAAGTGGTATCGACTAGAGGGGGGGGTGCGAAATTTGGTGAAGGTGCCACATATGGATGGGGCCCGATGGGAGAAACTTCTTTTTTTGGACCCCCCAGGCGGTAAAGGTAGGGTGGAGAAGGGGGGCCGAAAAAAGATATGAGCCGTTGATCGAGATCAGTGGGGAATCCCGATGCTTTGAAAACAACTTCTTTTAACCATATAAGATAGAACAACTTTCTCCATATGTGCCTTATTACAATTTATTTAATCACATTTAAATGACGTGATTAATTTAATCTAAACACACTTAATTATTCTCTAATGTTTCATTTCGAATTGCAAGCATATTTTTTGGTTTTCTCAAGGTTTTGAATTTCTTAGAAATAATTTACAACATGGTATATTATTTACAACATTCAAAATATAATAATAATAAGCTATAATAAAGTAATCCTATTAAAATTATAGGAACTTAACAATGGCTTCAGCTAGGGATGGCACTTCCTGATGAAGTGTCAAGAACACCATAGATTAGTAGCCTGATCCATTGGGTTGATCCCAAATCTGCAACCTACTCTATCATAAAAATCTCTACGACTGATTATCTTCAAACTAGAATCAAAACCATTCTGCACAGTGAAAACTGAAATACACACTTGAACTGAAATATGAAATTGCAATCTCAAATTGAAACTGGAAAGAATGCTTTGAAAAATAAAAATGCTCAAGGAACTGATCTTATTTGCACACTGCTACCTATTCTACACTGTTGAAAATTATGCTGAATCAAATAATACAAAAATGCCAATGAAGCCAGTCAAGTAGCTACTGACACAAGTGGGTTGCTTGACTTTTGTTAGCATAATCAAAAGGACAACTTGAATTTTTTTCCATAAAATCAAAGATGTAGAGTGCAATGGAAAATGCTGTTGGATTTGGTCATGAAAACATGATTGAACACTTGAGTTGAAAAGAACCTCCATTTAGTTTTCTATAGGATCAATAAATGCATGATTAATTAGTTTACCTTGTAGGCCTTCATTGATTAATTGAGCATGGAAGATTTCATCAATTGTATTCTCGAGGTTAAACCTTGATTCGCACTGTTTAGTTTTAGTCTTGTACTCGAAAACATAATTCTCAACAATCTACAAATCAAAAGGCAATACAATCTCCTCGTGTTTTGGAGAAGGAAATTTTCCAAGAATTGTTTAGGATCTCGGAAATTATAGGACTAAATCTGATAATCCAAAAGTTCAATATCCTTCTCGAATCTTTCAACAACTAACTCAAGAAAACAAACTTTACTTTTAGGATGAAATTTTCTTTATTCAAAACAATGAAACACGACTGTTGAAAAATCTTCATCAATTTGAAAATTGGCTAATTCATCCCTGACTTCTTTTAAAAATTCACAAGACAGAGGATTTTCCACATAACCTATCATCTTGTTTAGCAAGAAATTTAATCAACTTGCAGTGGAGTCGCCATGAGTTTTCTACAAATCTGGATTATTTGGCAGTGGAGTCACACTAAATACTTTGAAGCTCTAGATACTTTGAACGTGGAGTCGCCAAGTGCATGATACAACCTTCTTGTGTTTGATCACTGTCCACCATCAGTAATCAAATCTGGAACTTGATACACTTTTCTGGGGAATCTGAAAGGTTAGACTCCTCAGTATGGTCGCCACTATGTTGTCGTTCTGTATTTTTGAGGTTGAGGGAGTAAACACATAGGACAACATCAAAACCACTTTGGACACTGGGATCTATCCCTACTAGCTTCAGAGAAGGATCTCTCTATAAAATTTAGCTTTGTTTTATTGTAAATTTTAGGCTAGTTGTGAATGTATTGATTGTTTTGTTTGAAAGGTTTGGTTGATTTAAGTGTTATAATTCCATTGGGACATGGAGTCTATAGATTCAACTAGATTTGACATCAAATTTTAGATGAGTTTCATAGAGAAAGCTAAGTTGCACTATTTGGGTCTTTTCAGAAATTAAATGAATTGTGAAATAGCAAAAGCGTAAGGCTCAATAGAAATTAAGGAGAAATTAAGAATTCCTTAATTTGACTTAAGTGGAAAACATGAAAATTACTAACAACTAGAATAGGGTGCTCTAAATAACAAATCTTATTAATCAAAGTTTCTAGTAAGTAATTAAGATTTCAGAATAACAGAGAAAGAAAAACAATGTTTAAATAAATAAACAATAGAAACACATCACCATTTGGTACACCACATGAATCCTATTAAAGGTCCTTGTATTATTGATGCTTCAGTGCTTTGAAAATTACAATATGCAAAAGAAATTACATTTAGAATCAACATCTATTACTTCAAACTATGAAGTATTTATACAAATTATAAACTAAAATATCTTGAAAAAATATCAAGATTTGTTTACAAATATCTCCACAAATAGAACTTAAACATAGGACATTAAAAGATAATGAACATACTTGGCACTATATTTGTGGATTTCTAGTGACAAAGAAGAGAAATTCGAATTTGATAGTTACTCTTATTTGATGAGGTGGCATCCAAGTCACTAATTGTCTTTGAGCTTATTCCTCCCAAAATTACGAAAACTAGGGTCCTGTAATACCTTCGTATATACAAAATCATAATAGATGTTAGAAAAATGAGAGAGGTTTTTGTAAATGATGATGTTGGAAACAAAATCCTATTTCAGTTTTTTAAAATTCATTTCCACCTTCTCGGAAACTGTACTTGAAAACACTAACTAAAAACAAGAAAATTCGGGAAAACATGCCTACAAAAACCATAACCGCTGTTACAAAACTGAGAGAGGTTTTTGTGCATGAGGATGTTAGAAACAAAAATCCATTTCAAGTTTTGAAAGTATGTTCTCAGTTGTCTATAAACCATGTTTTAAATTACTATTTTGTATATGAAAAAACATATTTTTAACTGACCATGAAACGAACATATGACATGGAGGCATGAGGTGACATGGAGGTAGGGATGATGTGGAGACATGATGTGGAGGTGAGTGGGGACAATAGTCCAAATGGAAGGTAGTGTGTGTTTTGGGAGTGACGACGAGGTCAAATGTTAATTTCATAACGGACATGGCCAAGTGTCGAGATAGGAGTGGAGGGGAGTGCATGAGAAGAGCTAGTGGGAAAGGGGGAGAAGGTTGGTGGATTTCGGAGGGGTTATAAGGAAGTAAGTGGTATCGGTCTGGGGGGGGTACGAAATGTGGGGAATGCGACACGTATGGATGGGGCTCGGCAGGAGAAACTGCCTTTTTAGACCCCCTCGATAGTAAAGGTAGGATGTAGAAGCGGGGTCGGAAAAAGATATGAGCCGTTGATCGAGATCAGTGGGGAATCCCGATGCTTTGACAAAAAAATCCTTTAAGCATATAAGGATGAACACATTTGTCCATATGCACTTTATTACAATTTATTTAATCACATTTAATTGATGGGATTAATTTAATATAAACACACTTAATTAATCTAAGCATATTTTTTGGTTTTCTCAAGGTTTTGACCTTTTTGGAAATAATTTACAACATGGAATATTATTTACAACATCTGAAATATAATAATCATCAGCTATAATCAAGAAATCCTATAAACATTATAACACCCTAACAGCCTCAAAAGCATTATTATGAGAAGGATTTGTATGCATAATAAATGTATGAGTTGGCGACATCCACATATGGAAATTTTATAATGTCTTTTGGCCATGAAAACTCCCTTTATGCACGTGTAAATAGGCCTTCTTTGACATGGCTATTCATGCACCATGAAATTGAGGTCCCCTAATTATGTTAGGCTATCCACATGACCAAAATTCTACTAGCTTAACCTTGGAGTCATCATCATCAATGTCATAAATGAGATACTTATCAAAATAAAAACAATTCACATCCCATTAATGCCTTTCAATGTGGAAAAGAGCATCAATATTTTCAAGTTTATGGTTTTTATGCTTTTCATTAACTAAGAGATTCTCTTTAAAAATCTCATTTTCCAAATTGCCAAAAGATTCATCACAACAATCAAACATTTGGAAAGGTGCATGACATACCAAACCCTTGTTTTCATGTGGAAAAGAAAGGACATATGCTTGGATCCTCTCATCATCAAGGCCTTTATTGAAATTATCCTTATACATTTGACTTTCAAAAGACTCTTTATGTTCAAAGGAATAATGAGAATATTATTGATCCATGTATTCTCTCCGGGGATTGCAACTAAATATTCAAAGAGTTCCTCATCCTTGTGCTCTTTGAGGGGGGAACATCCTTTTACAATGAATATAATGTACATGGAAAGATTTAATGATCCTAAGACTGGGTCTCCTTATAGTGTGTGTGTGTGTGTGTGTGTGTGTGTGAGAGAGAGAGAGAGAGAGAGAGAGAGAGTACAATTATAATAAAATGGGACCATGAGAGGTTCTAGCCTACATAAAAAATATAAGAACAAAAATGTAATCACTCAATATCTAGGGAGTAATAAGGGGTTTATGATTAATATGAGAATAATATAGGGCTCAACATGCCTCTCCCATTCAAATAAGCATTTTCCTCAACACTTGACTATCTATAAGTGTTTCTGCATGAACAATTCATCTTCCGATATCACTTCTTCCACTCGTAGGTTCTTCCATTTAATGAGGTACTCAATAATTGTTTGATTTCTTAGATGCTTAATTATTGTTTCCAATATTGTTTCTAGTTATAGTATTATTTTCTCTTCTTCACTAATTTATGGTAGAATAATTTGGACGGGGACCTTGTCACCGATTACCTTAACACTAGTACATATGGGAAAAAAATCTGACATTGTCCTATGATAGTTTGGTTGTACTATCACTTTTAATTACATTTATTGTCTTTATTTATTTAGAAAAACACTGAATATTATTGGATATGTGACAAATAAAATTATTGTAGAATATTTGAAGATATGTTAGTCAAATATTTGACAATAATTGTGTTTATCAGATATGTGACGATAATTTGGGATTTGAAAAATACAAAAAATGTTTGTTTCATCCTCATTTTATTTATTACTAATTATTTTTTCCTATTTTTCACTTGTATTAGTCTGTCTAAGTTGCATAGAGGGAATAAACCTTGGGGTAGTGGGGAGACTCCTGAAGCATGCATAATTGGCATCATAGGTTCGAATCTCATGCCTAGCAACTGAAGCAGTCCCAACAAGAAGAGAAATATGTGTTATAGACTTTAGTGGTTGCGTAGGTGGTCAAAGAATATGCTTAAGCTGTGCCTACTAAGCCTCTCACCAACCACCACCATCATTGTCACTCTCCCAAATTGAATAAGCATCTGTTGTTTCTATTTCTGAATCATTTCCATTAATTCAATTAATCATATTCTTTATCTATTTCCTATTTCGTTCCCCCCATATACTTATTTGCTCGGTGTGCTCCTAGGGTTTTGGACGAGAATTGCAATAGCTTCCCTGGCAAACTGCTCTTTGTAAGTTTTCTCCACCTATTGAAAAATTAAAAATATGGCTAGTGACCCCCGAACCTTGATTGTTTTGTGAATCGTATTGGTAAAGGATCCATTTCAATAGTAGACTACAATGGTTAGGTAGAAGGAAATTGATGGAAACCCATCATAGACCAAAGTTTCTTTGTTTCAAATCCCATGAGAAGGGCTTTTTTTGTTTAGGATTTTGATGTATACATGGCTATGCAATATGTATGCATACATGGGATTTGTACTTTTCCTTCTTTATTTTTTTGTATTTGTTTTTTTGGTTGTCTGTCGTGGGTGGGATTTTTGCATTCAACCTTGGTTGAGGGTTAGAAGGTCATTTTATTTTTGAGAACATGATAGAAGGCCATGCCTTTTATAGAATATTAATACACACATATGATTCAACTTTAAGGGTATTATGATGCATCTTACAAAAGCATTTGCTGTTTGTGTTATAGCTCTTGTTTCCATTAGGATTCCAGTATGTTGATGTTGTCGATTATTATCGTCCATTTGTTTTGAAAAAAATATCTCATGTTACTAAAGATTAGCGCATCTGATGTTAAGGTCTCTACTTGGTGAGAATGCCTTGACGTTAATGCCAAGGGTTTTAGGGCTACTTTCCCTTGAGCTAGCACTATAGATATGTGCAATTTAGCTTCCTTTAAATTCTAGAGGCATTACATATACCCTAATTACATCAAGCACCATAGGTGGCCCCTTTTTATGGATGAGAGAGTGGTCACCAATCAAAAAAACTTTAGTTTTTCTCATCTACTTCTATAGTGTTGTAGTATTTTATCAAAATAATCTAGGATTGGAGATGTTCCTATTCACTTATTTACACCTTTGGGTGAATGAAACCTTGGTGGGTGGCTTGAAATGCCCACTTCATGTGCTGTTGAGCCATGATATCATTTGAAGCAATCACTTTATATTTTTTGATGTTACATGTTGAAAGTGCTGAAATTTCGCGAACACATGGGGTCTCCCCGATATAAAGTCCCAACTAGACCTCACACAATTTGGAGTAGGAGCCCCATCCGAATAATAGGTCTGACCATCATAACTTAAAGTTTTGTCTTGGATTCAATAAATAACATAAGAGAGTATGTAGACAACCTTCGAAACAAGCAAGTTGACACTGTGAAACATAAAATTGCAATGTATATATGGTACTTTCATGAAAGAGAAAGAAAGAGTGAGCTTCTAGAAGAAAAGTAATAGTACTACCTTAAAAGGGACACAAAAGAGAAAGGAAAGACTCGTTAGTTAACATGCAACATAGTTCACAAGATAAAAATGATCATAAAAACAAATAACAACCCACTTTCAACAAGATGTATATTAAGGCCAATGAAATAGCACATTTTCTTTAGTATATATGAACACAAACATATACTGCAAACATTAAAAGAATAGTCTTACAACATCTGCAATACATAGATGAAAGTGCACCAGCTCTAAGAGCTTCAAATATCAAGTGAAAGTTCCAAGATACACAATTGCAATGATGCATCACTAGCTCCCATAATGGAACATTAAGTCATCAATTGCTCCTCCAAAGAATGATCTTCTCTCCTATGCTAAGTTAGAGAAGTCAAGGTGAAAAGTCTTTTTTCTTGAACTATAAGGGTGTATTTAAAATAAATGAGGTGGCTCTCCACCTCCATTGTGACTCTTGACCTCCCTCAAGACTCTAAATCTTCCATGTGACTTTTCAAGTTCCTATATGACCTTTGAGCTTCTACATGACTCTAGGACTTTCTAGTGACTTTTCAAATTCCATGCATGACCCTTGGGATTCCACACATTTTACATTTCCTTATTTTTTAAATTACATAGTTACGTTTCACCAATAATGTGGAAAAATACATGAGACAAAACAACGTTCTTGTGTTGACACTTTGAAGAGCTATAGTTTGGCGACTATGACATGATACTTCATGGTAATGTGTCAATGCCAAGTTCTTCTCTTTGCTGCTATGTATTCAAAATTCATGATAGATCTGACTTGTACTTCATCTTCACAAGTGTCCTCCTTGTAACCTCCTCTTGTTGACCTCCGTGACATCATATTTTCATGGTAAAATGATATCATCTAAAAATTAAATTCACTCATGACGAGACAACATCAACCCCATAATCACCTATTCTATCTGCGTTTGCTCATGTAACATGTTGATTGTGATGGGATAATGTGAAAGGGATTGAGAGAAAAGGGTCTAAGAATTGTGTAGTTGAGCACAACTAGACCAAGCGATGATCATGATGTCCACTAGAACTATCCAATGTACAATAAAGGAAAGCTCGTTAAGGTTCTACATTGTGGGAAATCCAAGGGACAAGGGAGATATGCTTTCTCACTAAGGTTGCGTAATGCATCGTGATCAAGGAAGAGGAAGCATGGATTACGTAGTTGAGCTCTGCAAGGACTGAGGGATGATCACACTATCCACTGGAACTGTAATATGTGCATTTGAGGCTAAACAAGACAAGGCATTGCATAGTAGGCAGGTCCAGTTAGCAAGAGTAGCAAGAATAGGCACTATAACTACAAAATGTGTGGTGATTGAGGAGAAGACTCTAAGATTGTGAAGTTGAGCACTGTAATGACCTAGAAATGGAACTAATTTCCACTATAATTACACAATGCACAATAGGAGGTACATTTGGTGAAGGGATTGTGTAGAGGGTTAGTGTAAGTAGAAGGTTAGGTCACTCTACCCTAGGGACACTCACTACACAATGAAGGGAAGGGAGCCTTTGTATTGCACAATTTGTCATTGCAAGTAGATAAAGAAGTCTTCACTACTACCTAGAAGTTCTTAATGCACAATTCGGGGCAGGATTGATCAAGGCTTAGTGAGGTAGTACAAGAAGCAAGGGTTCAATGAATATGGTCTAAAGGTTCTCAATGTAAAATAATGGTAGCTGTCCTCATGAAAGGCTCCGTGCGCAAGTCCAGGAGGTAAGGGTTTCATCATTGAGGCTTTTGAATACACAGTGCTCATCATCTAGTGGAGGTTTAAGAAAAAGAGCTCCAAATGGCTAAGTGTGGGATCAATGGAACATGAGAGAGAAAGACATCCAAGCAAGTACCAAACATAGATCACACACACGTATATCATCAAATACGAGGTAAACAAATGTACATTAGCCAACACTGACACATATAGATTGAAATAGAAACAACAAACCGACACTTGTTTCTAAGTGTGATAGTGGAAACGTAAGTTTGTGACACTTAAATACAAGTTTACGACACAAGTGTTGATTGCAGTCAAATGATGTGCTATGCCATGGGAGAGTGTCCAACATATGTTCGTATGATAGATAACATCAACTAGTACAAGAGAGTGTGTTGGATCTCTGCACTAGAATGCTGTTAACAAGATATGAAAAAACAAGTGAGAGCGACACATATAAAAGTCAAAACATGTAAAAGTGACGCATGAAAACACAAAGAAAACACAAGTGACACGTGAAAGAGTTAAAGCAAGCATAATTGGCACATATAAGAGAAAAATAAAGAAACAATGACACTTGCAAAAGTAAAAGCGATAATTGACTAACTCTCCTAGAAGATGAGGCATTTGCAACCACGAGTGAGAGAATTCTCCTTACATTCTAATAATTCATCGAGCCCAAAAGAGAAATATGAATATAAAGATGAGCTTTGGAATGCACTGTTTAGACATGGAGATAAAAAATGCAATTTGGGTTTAATATTTTTGAGTGTGAATAATGCATGTTAGGAAACTAGGAGCCAAGAGTGAATTGAATGACTTGAATAAATACACTCTCACTGACAATCAAAGAGTGTGAAATTACTATCCATAAGGATTTCATAGTATTTGTCTCTAGGAATTGTGCAAGCACTGACATCAAGGACTACGCAAGCACTTCTCACAAATATTGTACAATCATCATCTCTAAGTTTGCACAATCACTGCTATTAGGCATTGCACAATCACTATTATTAGACACTGTGCAATGCTTGACTTCCAAGGATAGACATTGACTGCTAGGCTTGCTTAGAAGAAGTTCATTATGCAAGCATCACAAGATATGTAAAGCAGGTTTCTTTGACACTTATAATTATTGAAGGAGAACTTGAACACTTGAATAACATGACCGAGCATAACCTTAATGGCATAAAATGAAAGATAACATGATCATAAGGAGGATCCAAAATTTTGGAGGGTGTTTGTCACAACGATAACACTTGGCGACACACTGGAAGAACCAAAAATTCTTTATTTAGGTATATTCTTAGGTACAAGGTCTCAGTCTTTTATGAATTATTGATTCACCATATAGATCACCCTAGCTTCACCACTTACCCCGATTAAAGATATAGTCTCTCCTATCCATTTCTTAGCTTTAAACACATTTACAAGAATTGTCATATCCAATTGTTTTGATAGGGGAAAATGATAATATATATTCATGAGTTTAGGATGATTAGAGTTTTAGTTCCATCTCTAGTGTTTCTCCACTGCCAGCAAGAATATTCAGTACCCCGATGGAGTAACTTTAAAGAAACACAAGCATTGATTCACTGCTAGCGAGGCTGTTTAGTATCCCGACAAAGTTGCTTGCTTCACCTCTTTGCGCATGAAGATTTTCTATTATTTCAACCCTTATTTTATTTTCGATATGCTTATGCATTTATTATACTTTTATTACACTAGGGTGGTGTTGGAAAATGTAACTAGTTTTGGTCTTCATAATTGTCATTATAATCATGTCATTATGTATATCTTATGTAACAGGAAAAATAAGGAATACAAATATTATTTTCAAGCGTGGGTTTCATGCTTATTTTGATTGGTCATATAGGTTAAGCATGTTCTTGAAGCTTCTAGGGTTTATCATGTCTTAAGAATATTTGCCATGATTCAAGAAATTCAGTTTCATTTGTATAAGACCCTATTGGGAAAGTTCTAACATGTAAAATATATTATTTTTATGTCTAGAAAGTCAAAAATACCTCCAAGCTCAAGTTGGCCTTTCCAGTGACAAGTAGACCTAGAATGAGGCTATTCGACATCCACATATGTGTATATATAGAAGATTCTTGACCTCATTTGGAGACACACTTTTGCAGTTCAATACGAAGTAAGAAATGAGGAGAAGAAGAGAGAAAAGGTCCAAGAAAAGGAATCATCTCAAGAAGAAACCAAAATATGATTTTTTGTGACCATCTTTTCTCACACATGAGAAATTTGTTAGGGTTTCTACAATTGTTGAAGGGCCAAAAACTGTAGGACGAAATTGCAGACCTGATTTGAGGGCGAATACTTCTGATTGGAGTAGATTAATGAAGGTTTAACTCTAGTTGACTTTGAAGGATTTGACTTGCTTGATGAATGTTTTCTTGGAGGGCTGACTTGGTGCTTGGAGGTGGTCTTTAATTTAGTCTCGGTGTCTAGGTTTTCTCATTTGATTAGATTCTATAAGAAGAGGAGATTCTTTATAGGTTTTCCTTATGGAGGGGTTTTCCCAGTCTTGGAGCCTATATTTTGTGTCCACTTTATTTTATGATTTATGCTCTTGATAATTGTTTGATGAAAATAATATAATAAAGAATAAAATAATATAAAGTAAGTTCACAAGCCTTTATCAAGGATAAGGATAATTTTTTAAATAACTGCCCTAGTAGATTCTCCAACATGGTATCATATCTAAGGTGAAGAAGATAAGGCGACTTGGAGATCATCTTGTTGACATAAGAGAAGGTTATTTGTTGAAAGGGGATCATTTCATAAGGACACAAGGAAGGGCATAAGGCATAATACCTCATTATCTTAAGAAGGATCAAGATCTCATTGAAGGAAGAAAGACTACTATATTAATCTCTTAGTGAATGCCTCATCATCTAAAGAAGAATACTAATTTATCTCTCTTGTAAGGTTCATCAAATAATATTGGGATAATCATCCACTCTTTGAAGTTATTTGAAGACAATATTATTGAAGGCATCCTAGAAGTCATCATTCTAGGGTATCTTTGAAGTCTCTTTGAAAGCACTAGGAAAATTGGAGACATCATCAAGGAGGACACTCATGTGACAATTAAGTATCATATTATCTTCTATGTCTCAATCTACAAATAAAATGACTACATTTTTCAAGGAAAGAAACAAGCTCTTTGGGTCAAAAAACTTCCTAGAATGGAAGAAGAGGATTTATTTGATATTAACAAAAAAAGAGGTCATGGAATATGTTCTTGGTGAAGTTAATCAACTAGAAAAGAAGAAGACTCAAGAGTTAGAAAAATACAAGAAGGGATAAGTAATGGCATAAATGATCATTATTTAAATTATAAAGGATCCTCTTGTTCCCTTTGCTGTTTATTTGAAGAAATCAAAAGATATGTGTGATAAGTTGGTGAAATTGTACTCTATAAGTACATCAGGTCAGAAGATATCCTTGAGAATAAACTATATAGAATAAGGAAGGTAAAGGATGAAGACATGGCCACTTATCTTATGAAGATATCAAATATAAGGGACTAGTTTCAAGGGCTTGGGGAAGTTTTTTCCGACTTAAAAATGTCTACTTGTGTATTAAGTGCTTTGGTACATGATTGGAGTAGTGATATGAAATTATCATAAACTAAAACTGATGTAAAAGTGATTAGCCATTTATGATTTGAATGTTAGCTGAAAGTGTGGAAATCGATGAAAACTGCTTGAGAAGAAGACTTTATGACAATTGATTAAACATAATAAAATGCATAACAGAATCGAAAACAGTAAAAACACAGCGATACCAGACAACGAGATTGATGATGGAGTTCATCCCTGATGGACTACATCTCCAAGTCTAATTTCAAGATGGGCGACCATTTTTATTAGGAATGAAAAGAAGGAGTTGATTACACAAAGATTTGATTAGTCTAAATGTGCACACAAGAACTTCTGATACCGTAACTCCGGATGCTTCCGTAACACTGAAATCAAAACTACCTATGACCTCCAGAATCTGCAAGCAAAAAGTCAAAAACCACTCCCTTTCTCAATGAAGGGAAATTTGCCTTTTAAAGGCCTCTATGTTGATGAAACCACCTTGGCCTGGTTTGTAGATGCATTTGGTTGTATTAGTTTGGGTTTACAAACTTGGTCTTGTGGTTGCATGACACCTAGGGCTAACACCATGGTCATTGAATTAGTTCTTTAACAAAATTTCAACAAAAAACCCAAAATAGACTATAGTTTATCCTCCGAACTGTTGGCAGTCATCAAAACTGTGCATGTTGGCTAACTGCCTATGTGAACAAGCTTGCGGTCAAACCATAACTGGACATGGTTCCAGGTTTATCTCGTAGTTTCAGAACCATTTTCCAACACTGCATGTGATAGCTGCCTCCCGACAGTCTCAGCTGACAATGCGACTTCCAGACTCCAACCCCAGGTCATGGCAGTTAACCACATGTTCACATGTTACATTTACCTTACAATCTCTGCCACAGTTAGAGCCTATCTTCCATGGTTAAAACCTGTACGTCAGTTTGTTCACATGTCTTGCAGTTACGTTACAATCTCCGCTGCGTTTTTATAACCTGATTCTCGCGTTAACCTCTGTCTGGTGAACTCTTGTTCACATACCTATGGTTCCGACATAGCTAACCGTTGCAGTTAGGGGAATGTATATGTGTTTTAATGTTTTTGTATTGTTTAAAACATATTAACATAGCTTGAGGGTTATTAGCGCTAGGGTTAGGTTTTTATGTGTAATATTTAACACATAGTTTGTAATGTATTGATAGTCATAGAACTTTAGGGTTTAAGTCTTAGGTATTTAGTATAGGTTTTATATTGATTTGGTTTTAGATTTAGGATTAGGATGTTAGATTTTACATTAGGTGTAAAACACCCTTTTTAAATCATTGTCACAAAGCGACATAAAACCACATGCATATCATCGACACAAGCGACGTTTGCGATGACACCCTTTGTCGACACCCAAAACTTGCGAAGGTGAATGTCAACTCACATGTCGTCGACCAATCCTGGTAGAACTATTGATGAACATAAGGCGACAAACAGGTACACCCATATCAACTGAATGCCATGAAATCATAACATTACTTGAACAACCTGATCCATAACCAATACTGTCAAACTGTCAAACCTGAATTGAATTGACGATGACACTGAACACTGATGACGACACTTGAACAGCTGTGCAACTGAATCAATGGAATCCTCCTGGATCATTCCTCTCCACTTGAAAGCTTTTGGACCACAAACATTTGACTAATCAAATAGTCGATGAGGGTAGAACTCCCTCTCTTTCCACCTTAACCTGATGATGAACCAATACATTCGATCAATCACCTGCAAGTGATGACCCTGATGATGTTGACCATGGCACCTTTTGAGTCGGTAACCTGTTTCATCCATCTGCAATATGAAAAAATTGCGGCGATGGGCAAACAACCTGTTATGAACCTGACAATTGAATTCTTTCCATGAAGAACCATGAGTTAGTGATTCATAATATTTGAAAATAGTCTCTAATGGATGTCGTTTAATACCATCTGCATGTATAAACAATCTATTTTGCGGAATGAGAGAGACAATCTAAGATACTTTAGACATCAAACCAACTACTTGAATTGACATACTTTTGTGATTCTTGATTACTAAGTGAAATTGCTGCAATGAACCTATCCAACTGTAAAGTGAAATTTGCTGCAACTTAGTTTGTCTTTGAAAGTATTGATTTAGCTGTTGATTTGTTTGAATCACTTTGCCCTTATTCATTAAATGATGTTTCCATTAATTAGTAATTTCCTCTGATGCATAAGTTCCCATTAGACACTTTGACATTGCTTTAGGAAAGGCTTTGATACGAAAACAAATAGGTTTCCTCTCCACTGGAAACGAGGTTTCCAAACTTTTTGAAACATGACATGGCGACGCAATACAAGAGAAATTGAACATTGATTTTCCCCAATACTGATCTATATCCCTGTAACTGTTAAATTCCAAACTTAAAATGAATTGATTCATTCTGACATTAGGAAGAGGAGCTTTAGGCACAAATTGTAATTCATGTTGTAAACCCTGCTTATGAATACGATGTTTGGTTTTACATAGAACTAAACAAGTTTCTTTCTCTTTAATCAAACCATATTTAAGCTGAGTTGCATAACTTAAACAAGAATCATGTTGATTGTTATGTTTATCCTTTACACACATGATTACAAACCTCTTGTTTGAACTTATTAATCGCTTCATCTGATTAAAATTAACTGAATTCAAGTGATTTTTGTTTTGATGTGCCCTGACAATAGATTCAACCCCATCTTTCTTAAGGTGATATTTATGTTCTCTCCTATAAAATACTCCACCATGATCATAAAGATAAGGAATTCCTAAGACAACGCCACATATGTCTACTGGAACCACATATAATTCCACTTCATCAATGTAATTAGCTGTAATGGAAAATCTTAATCGACAATGTTTGGTGACTTTTATCTGAGTTGATTTATTTAGCAATCCTAATGGGTAAGGTCTTGGATGATTCCGCGTTTCCAACCCCAAATTTTTAACTAAATATTCAGAGATTAAATTTTCATGTGATCCACTGTCAAACATTGTATCTATCTTTTTATGCTTAGAAGTTATCCTTATGTTAAACAATTCAACTCTTTTATCCTCATTTGAAGGACTTATGTTTGATGAAGATGCAATAGTTTTCAAACTTGAACCAGCGTCAGAAGTTTTACCTATCGTAACCATGGCGGTTATCCTCCTTTCATCACTTGAATCTGAACCTAGATCTTGTTGGACTACTGCAATGGCCTTCTTTTCATCCTTCTCCTTAAGGAAAATTTTTGGGCTTAAGTTCTAGATGAATTTTCCAGCACTTTGATTCATCATGACCGATTCTTTGGCAATGAGAACAAGTAGGTATTTCCTTCTGAATGATCGCTAATTTCTTTCTCGTCGAAATGTTCTTCCCCTTACTGTCACTGGAATCTTTGGTTTCCAACTCTTTGGATGATTTCGATGAAAACTTGAATGGTCTGCCACCTGATTCAATATGTATGGCCTGAACACACACCTCATTAAAATCATCAGTAATGTATGCTGCAAATATGAATGTAAACTGCAGATGTATTTTAACAAAGTTTCACATGTATCCAATGAAATACCAAGCGCCAATGCTTTCTTTCTGAACTCCTGAGTAAACTCCTGAACACTCTGCCCTTTACCTTGCCTTAGATGTCGCCAACCAATAAAAACTTGCTGCATGTATCCTAAAGGATAGAGTTGTTCCCAAAGAGCTTTTAAAAACTTAGACCATGAAGAGATGACTTTCCCTTTATGCTTTACATCTAGCTGTGTTTTACTTTCCCACTAGATTAAAGATGTTCCCCCCATTCTAAGTGTAGCTAATTGAATTTTAGTTTTATCACTAGAAATCTTCTAAATGTGACAGTACACTTCTAACTGCTTTATCCAATGATCTAACTTTTCAAGATTCATTTCGCCGTCATAAACAGGTAACTCAAATTTCACATGAAGTTTCAAAAGAGATGTTTTCTTAGGTTTCTTTTCCGTTTCAGATTCTGCACTGGAAGAAGAAGAAGAATAAGATGATGATGGAGATGATGGAGGTGAAGGTGGTTTATCAGTCTTCCCTTTATCTTTGTCCCTCTTCGATGCCTTTGAAGAAGAAGCTGCATCTCTCACCTTCTTGTCTTTGTACAATTCTCCCAACATCTGCTGCATAGTCAAGAATGCCTGCTGAAACTCTTCTTCACTCATCTTAGTTTCAATGTTTTCACCTGCATTAGGCCCTGACATGGTCGATTTGTGAACGACTCATCGCTTTCCAATCTCTGGATCAATCTGCTCAAGGATTCCTTCTCTGCATTGCAACTTTGACCTGGTTAAGATTCAATGGAAAATTCTAAAAATGCATCCTACTCTGATACCAAGTTATATGATCTAAAATGATCATAAAATAAAACTGATGTAGAAGTGATTAGCCATTTATGATTTGAATGTTAGCTAAAAGTGCGGAAATCGAGGAAAACTGCTTGAGAAGAAGACTTTATGACAACTGATTAAACATAATAAAGATGCATAACAGAAGAGAAAATAGTAGAAACATAGCGATACTGGACAACGAGATTGATGACAGAGTTCATCCCTAATGGACTACGTCTCTAGGTCCGCTTTCAAGATGGGTGACCATTTTTATTAAGAATGAAAAGAAGGATTTGATTACATAGAGATTTGATCAGTCTGAATGTGCACGCAAGCACTTATGATCACTTTCATCGGATGGCCCTTTGAACCAGCTTTCCAATGCCTCTTATGGATTCCAATTTTGACTCCGGATGCTCCCATAACACTGAAAATAGAACTACCTATGATCTCCAAAATCTGCAAGCAAAAAGTCAAAAACCACACCCTTGCTCAATGAAGGGAAATTCACCTTTTAAAGGCCTCCAAGTTCATGAAACCACCTTGGGCTGGTTTGTAGATGCATTTGGTTGTATCATATTGTGTTTACAAACTCAGCCTTGTGGTTGCATGAAACCTAGGGCTAATACCATGGTCATTGAATTAGTTCTTTAATAAAATTGTAACAAAAAACCCAAAACAGACTATAGTGTATCCTCTGATCTGTTGGTGGTCATCAAAACTGTGTGTGCTGGTTAACTACCTATGTGAACAGGCTTGCAGTCAAACCATAACTGGACATAGTTGTAGGTGTATCCCACAGTTTTAGAACCATTTTCCAATGCTGCATGTGATGGCTACCTCCCAGTGGTCTCGGCTGACCCTGCAGCTTCTAGAATCTTACCCCAGGTCATGGCGGTTAACCACATGTTCACATGTTACAATTACATTACAATCTCTGCCACAGTTAGAGCCTATCCTCCATGGGTAGAACCTATCCATCAGTTTGTTTACATGTCCTGCGGTTACATTACAATCTTTGATGTGGTTTTATAACCTAACTGTCACGTTAACCTCCGTCCGGTGAACTCTTGTTCACATAACTGCTGTTCCAATGGAGCTAACCGCTACGGTTAGGGGACTGTATATGTGTTTTAATGTTTTTGTATCATTTAAAACATATTAACATAGTCCGAGGGTTATTAGCGCTATGGTTAGGTTTTTATGTGTAATATTTAACACATATTTTGTAATGTATTGATAGTCATAGAACTTTAGGGTTTAAGTGTTAGGTATTTAGTATGTGTTTTATATTGATTTGGTTTTAGATTTAGGATTAGGATGTTAGATTTTACATTAGGTGTAAAACACCCTTTTTCAATCATTATCACAAAGCGACATAAAACCACATGCATAGCTTCGACACAAGTGACGTTGGTGACGACACCCTTTGTCGACACCCAAAACCTGTGAAGGCGAACTACAACTCATATGTTGTCGGCCAATCCTGGTGGAACTATCGATGAACATAAGTCAATGGCTAGGTACACCCATATCAACTGAACGCCATGAAATCATAACATTACCTGAACAACCTGATCCATAACCAATACTGTCGAACTGTCGAAGCTGAACTGAATTGATGACGACACTGAACACTAATGACAACACTTGAACACTTGTGCAACCGAATCAACAGAATCCTCCTGGATCAAGTAGTTTTTCAACTAGTGTCTACTTAAGAAAGGATAGTACTCTTTGATGATTTATGGGCTCAATGTATCTTGGAAGAAACTAAGATACATGCAAAGAATGACATTGAATAAAATGAGAAGTCTCAAGCTTTTGTTGTGAAATCCAAGAAAAAGAACAAAGGGAAGTTTGGAAAAGTCCAAAGGAAAAAAAATATGTCTAAGATTCAATACTTTGGATGTAATGAGTATGGACATTGGAAGAGGGATTATCCAAACAAGAAAAACAACAAAATGAAGGAAATGAATGAAGCTCACATAGATGAAGAAAAGAGATAACTTGAGAAGAAGCTGAAAGGAGAAGACACTGAGGATATTTACTATTGAAAAAAATGCTCCATCTCTTCTGGTTCATTTACAAAATGTATTTCTTCTACTAGAAAGTAGAGAGTAGAATAGCATGCATCGTTGCATTCTTTAGAAGAGTCTTAGTTTTTGTAAAATCATGGCATCATAGAAGGAAGCATATGATGATATAAGAGTTAGAGTCTACATTGCTTTGGAAAAGTCATTTAGCTTGTAAGAATGAGAAGATTGGGACCATATTGCACATTGTAGTTCATCTAATAATTTTATAACATAATGTTAGAGGTAACCATCTTGCAAAGAAGGATCATCAAGATCATCCAATAAGAACCATTATTTAGGAAGGATCTTGGAAGAAGCATTATGCCTGGTATATATTCCATCTAGTATGGAAATAATAGTTTGGTTGGATGAATTTATGCATATGGCCGAGTTGCCATTCAAGAGGTAGAATTAAGGTCTTTCTCCTCTTAAAGGAATTATTATCTTTAATGAGGTTGGAAGAAAGCTCATTCAAAGAAATTATGGCTAGATGTTTGTATGGAAGCAAAGATATGCATGTTTTTTAAGTATCTCTTCTTGAAGGTAGGATTCATATCTACAAGAATCTTGCAAAAGGAGTTGGTTATAAAAATGTGCTCGGTAAGTCTTCCATATGGTTACTCGATGCCTGGAAGAATAATTTTGGAATACTTTGGAATGGTTAAGGATCAAGACTCTTCCACAAGATGACATTAATTAGACATGATGATATTGATCAAAATTGAATATGGTTTCCTAAAGAAAGAAAGAAAGTTGACAACTCAAAGGAAGAAGAAATTACAGCTTGCTGGTTAGTTTGTTCCATAGGCACTTTGATTACAAGTGATTAGCATGGATAAGGATCTTTGATAAAAGATGAAGATAGACCATGCAAAAGGATGTTCATTGTTGATCTTAGAAGAATGCAAAATCTGAATAGGCCATCATATTAAGGTAATTTTGATATTGATGTCTTGGTTTTGGTTATCTGGTCAATGCATGCTTAGCTACCTAGAAGGAAATTGTAGAAAAATATAATGGAAGTTGAGGCAAGTATATATGAAACCATTGGTTTTTCAATGAGTACATGGATTGGGTAGATTGTATGGTAAAGATGTTTACATCATCTTGGGATTAAGAGGTAGTAGTACAAAGAGATAACCCAATGTTCATATGAACGATGAAGATCACTTTCATGTCTAAAGGGATCTATGATTAAGCTATACTTTTATTGGCTAAATATAGTGCCTTTGTTGATGATGAATAGAGGAAAGTGATATGAAATATCGATGGCTCAAATCCTGTCATAGTTTCGCTCCGTTCATGAAGATGGAAACTCTATTTGATGAAGATGCGAAGAAGGAGAGGATCCATATAGCTACTTGATGATCTCCATAAAATCTTAGTAGCTGATGCATTGATGAATACACACTAATAAAGATTCCCAATTGAATGGAAGTAAAAGAATCTTCTTTATGCTTTAGAGGGAGTAATAAGTCTCCTTAATTGTTTGAGACAAACCAAGGATATATTCCCCAATAAAGAGAGAATGAGGATCTCCTCTATAGGTTGAGAGGGAGTGATGTTTAAGAAATCATATTCTCCATGTGTAATGCACTAAACTAGGAATAATCACCATATGTCTTAGTGAAGGCACTAGGAAAGAGAATGGAGGATTGTATAAGCATCTAAGATTAATACTCCTTGAGGATATAAAATCCAAAATATGATGTAGTCTTGTTGACACACTCTTTGAGGTTTGGACAAGTATCCAAGACTAGAGTGGTTGAAGAGGACCAATATTCTTTGAGGATTGGGAATCCAAGATAAGAATAGTCCTATAAGGACATACCTAGTGAACATCCGGATGGTGTATGTACCTTGAAGAGGTAGTGTGGTGTATCACGTAAATATCCCAACATTATGCTCTAATATAAATGGATCTTGTAAAGTTAAGGCCTTACCATGTTGACAATGCTAGTTATAATGTTGATGCCTAATTATGGCTTACCAATCCCACTCTTCTTATGAGAAATTTTCAGTTTGAGAATAACTTTGTACTGGTTGTACAATTATGAATACCCCCCTAATTAAGAGGGAGCGTTGGAAAATGTAACTAGCTTCTGTCTTCATAATTTGCATTGTACTCATGTCAATATGTATATATATGTAACAAGAAAAAAAAGAAAGATAAATATTATTTTCAAGCATGGGTTTCATGCTTCTTTTGATTGGTCTTCTAGATTAAGCATGTTCTTCATGCTTATAAGGTTTTTCATGTCATAAGAATATTTGTCATGAGTTAAGAGAGTGAATATCATTTGTATAAGACCTTATTGGGAAAGTTGTAACATGTGAAAGATATTATTTTTATGTATAGAAAGTCAAAAAGACCTCCAAGCACAAGTCGGCCCTGCCAATGACAAGTCAGCCTAGAGAGAGGCTATTCAACCTCCACATATGTGCATATATAAAAACTACTTGAAATCATTTGGAGAAACACTTTTGCATTCGATATGAAGTAATAAAGAAGGAGAATAAGAGAGTGAAGGTATACTAAAAGGAAGCATCTCAAGAAGAGACCAAAATTTGAAATTTTGTGATAATCTTCTCTCACACGTGCAAACATTGTTAGAGTTTCTGCAGTTATTGCAGGACCAAAAATTGCAGGCTGAAATTGTAGAGCTAATTCACACCTAATCTGAGGGCTAAGAATTTTGATGGGTGAAGATTAGTGAAGGTTTGACTCCATTTGACTTCAAAGGTATTGATTCACTTGAAGAAGGTTTTCTTGGAGGGATGAATTGGTGCTTGGAGGTGGTATTTACTTTGGTCTTAGGGTCTTGGTTTTCTCATTTTCTTAAGATTATATAAGAAGAAAATATATTCTTTCTGGGTTTTCCCCTTAGAGGGGTTTTTCCCTGGCTTCAAGCCTATATTTTGTGTCCACTATCTTTTATGATTTATGATCTTGATAATTTTTTGATGAAAAATAATAATAAAGAATAAAAGAAGAGAACACAAATTCACAAGCTTTTATCAAGGATAAGGAGAATTGTTTAAATAACTACCCTAGTAGATTCTCCAATAGTTGGAAGAGGGATCCTGACTTACTTCATTAGAAAGAGATGTTGTTACTTTTTTGAGGGATTAAAATAATCTAAAATTGATATGCTCATTCAAATTTTTCTCCTTTCCCTTCTCTACTTGATTGAGTTGACAGGTTGAAACACCATTCACTATTACACGGTTGAGTAAGGAATGAATATCCTAAAATAGATATGAGCTTCGTAGTTCCACCAAAGGCTTTTTGTCCGGAATGAATTGTATTTTTTGTCTAGACATCATTGAATTTTAAAGATATGTAAACCCAAGCAAAGAAGATGATCACAGGCTAGCCAAGCATTGCTTGTCATCACGATTTCCCTTTCCAAGTTTTTCCACATGGTTATGTTTGAGCCAACACAACAATTTTCACACATGGTATTTCTAAACAAAGAGAAAAGAAAAGGGATATCTTATAACAAGCAAGCAAAAAACAAGAAAAAAGGCAGATGTAAAGACCAAAATGAAAAACATAATGCAAGGATGATGTGATGAAAAAATAAAACTAAAATGCACCTAAGACTAAACCTAACCTAACCGGAAGAAGGTCAAGGCTAAGTGAAGTGAAATTTCCAATGCAACCAAAAAAGTTGTTCCTGACCATTAATATGAAAGATATGAGTGATAACCAAATAGAACAATTTACAAAAATAAAGATGTTTACCTAGATTACCTGTACATAAGGATGATGGTCAAGGATACAAGCATAAAGGTGTGCTTCGAAAGATTTCTCTATCCAACCTACAAACTTACCAATACATATAGGATGATAAACATGAAAACCTTGAAGACATTTCTCAAACGTACATCCATACGTGTTAAGCTCAAGCTAGCGTTGGAACTTATTATTAACAACTGAACTCACCAGATATGATTCCTCCAACCAATCAACAATTGGGTCATAAAAACAACTAGGTAAAAAAGATAGAAATTGATGAGGAAGATTGAGAAAGGGAAACATAAACTGATCTCATTCAGACACCTCATCAAGACTATGGGGACCTGACATAACCATCAACAAATGGTGGAGTGCCCCAATTCCTTAACTAGTATATGAGAAATAACAAGAAATGAATCAAATATAAGCCAACAATTGTCATCAGATAGATTAATGAGAAAATAATTAAGGGGATGACAACTATTAAGGCTGTGTATTGATCAACTATGGTGGTTAAAGCATGAGATCTTCCATTATTGAAAGATAAGGATGTGTTAATTTGAGAGATTCTGCAATTGCTTTGAATTAGAGAATCTTCCTCCTCACATGATAATGGTTTGAAATGATTGCTTCCTCTTTTGCAATACAAGAGAGCACTATTTTTTATCTGATGATAGATTGGACCAACAACATAGAAATCTAAAGGATTAACATTGATTGTTGGTACAGAAAGGTCTGAAAACCAATTAAGATACAAAGAATAGTGAAGCTATGCTGACAAAATATTAGAAGTGTGTGTTAAATTAGATCTAACGTTGATATCAAATTGAGTAATTACATCTTCCAAATGTTTCAAGCACTTGATAACCCTCAAGATGATAGATTGTGCTAGGAAAATGATTGTCTTCATAACATACGTTAGAAAGATAAAAACCTGATCATCCATGGAAGCATTTGACACAGACAAATATTTCAGTTGGTAATGATATTTATTTTGATAATCAAAATAACATGCTTTAAATATGTGTGCATCCACAAAATATATTCTCTCTAATCCTGGGTCTAATACAAGGAGTTCACATGAAGGAGAATTAACTAAATAAGAATATTTTATTTGATCATAAACTCTATCTTAAGGATTAAAAAGGTTAACTTGAAAACAATGAAAATCCTTCAAGAGTGATCTCACACCCAGTAAAGCAACCATAAGGAAATAATTAAATAACTAAATATGGATCCAATCTAGTTCGGGGATCTCATTAGGATCACAAGAACTTAACATAACCATCAACAAGTGCTAAAGTGCCTCAATTCGCTGACAAGTCCTTGAACTTTCATATGATAGATCAAATTTGGATAGATTATAAAGATATACTGGTAAATATGTACCACTATCATCAGATGTATCATTGAAAACATTGTTAATTCCACTGAGTTGATCAGATTTAAGATTTAACACATGGAACTTTTCATGGGTAGAGTATCTATATGAATTAGTTGGACGACTTCCTTGAACATTTGCAACATCTTACCCTTGACCTGTGAAATATTTACAAATGAAAAAATAATGAATAACAGATTCAATCTCTTCATCTTCTAATTGTGAAACCGCATCGTCCTGTGCCTGATTATAGTCAAAGACAATAGAGTAAATATCTAAAGGATCAAGGGAAATTGTTGGTGTGGCAGACTCATTGACCATATCATGATATAAAAAAAGGTGTATTAAATATGAAGGAAGATGAAAAGACCCATATGGAGACACATCACTTGCACCCAAATCGGACTTAAAAATTCAAATCCTGCATACTCATATTAGATTGCAACAACACTAGATCATCATGCTTGTTATGCTCTATAAGGTAATTTGGACATACATTGTCACCCAAGAGAAGGCCTTGATCATGGAAAGAAGGAGCTTGTAAGAGCATAACATGAGGAGGTTTCATATTACTTTCATAATGGTCAAGGAATGATATAATGATTTGATTTTTGGATTGACATTACTTGTCTTCAACAGGGTATATTAAAGTTTCAAAAGCACGATAATTTGATTCTCCTGGTTTGGTATCTGACAATGTATGGATAAGAGGAGTTTCAAGAGCATCTTGAACTGAGATATTATCCAAAGCTGGAGTTTGCAAACTATGAGAAGGATGCTCAATAATTAGGTCGAAGCCTTACAAATCCAGGTGTTATTGATGAGAAGATCATCCAGTGTACTTGGGCCTTCATCAATTCCTATATCAGAAGAAATATGAATGTTAGGGTGATGACTGTCCATGGTTTCAAATTGAGTAAGGATTTTTAGATCATTTGATTGGTTATCAAGATCACAAGGTGATTTCTCATAAATTTGACATGGAAGAATTTGAAAGAGGGAAGAAAGATGGAAAGTGGCTTCACTCTTTTTCTCCTCTACCCGTGAGATATAGCCACCTTGTACCTAATCACCATATGAACCAGCAAATTGAGAATCAAAAGTATCTAAAGCAATTACTAGGGGAGAAAATTAATTAGAATAATCAAGGTACATAGGGTCATGAGGTGTAAATGATAGAGGATGACATGTATCCCTTGAAGAAACACTACTTCCAATAAAATATGATTCAATATTAAGATTATGCATACTATTGTTAACTTGAAGAATCAAGGGATTAGATTCAATGGGATCATGAGAACCATGAATGTTATTTTGAATGAAAAATGGTTCATGGGAAGAATATGAATGTGGGAGAAACATATCGAGAATTTGGTTTTTAGATTTCACAACTCCACCCTCGGCATGAGGGACCCATTTGTTTGGTAATGAGAAAGGAGGAGGGAAAAGAATAAAAAGAGTAATATATTCCTCCTTTGAAAATGGAGGTGCCTCATGATCGAGAAAATTTGGAAGAGTAAAATCATCAAGAGAATAGGATTTTGATTGTTTCAAAGAGACTAGAACCAAACACTGAAACTTTTCACTCATAAAATTCCAATCAACATCTTCTTAGGAAAATTCATAGCAAAGGTGAAGGAACTGATCAAGAAAATCCTTTATTGATTCACTGGGTTTCATTCTAAGGTGATGATTCTTTAATATATATATATATATTTATAATCATACCTATCAAAAGCTTCACGAAGCTCCTTAACAAGTTGGTCAAATGGATGAATAAAAGCAACTAGTAATGTATGAGACCGACACTTAAAACAACCTTCATGTGTCAGGGTAAACAATTTAACATAAGAATCATTACAATGTATTCCATTAGGAAGGTGAAATTTAATAAATAAAAGCATATGCCCAAGCACAGTTATTGGACCCTCTCCATTGAAATTGAGATGTGAAAAGTTATGGATGATTTCTACGGGGATTGTAAGATTTGAATTGTTCGAAAAACATCCAAGGATTATGATTTGAGAAAAATCCATTCAAGATAAGAGATTCAAAAAAGACTTAATAGGCTTAGCCTTTCATCTAGCCCTCCTTCTAATTCCAATTGTTAATAGTGTTGGAAGTCTTCCAACGCAGGGGGTCTCCCCGGTATGAATCCCCAAATAGACCTCACACCATTTGGAGTAAGAGCCCCATCTAGATAATACACCCAACCACAATAACATAAATATTATCCTTGGATACAATAAACAACATAAGAGAGTACGCAAACAACCTTTGAAACAATCAAGTTGACATTGTGAAACACAATTGCAAAGTATATAAGGTACTTTCATAGAAGGGCAAGAAATAGTGAGCCTCTAGAAGAAAAGTAATAGTACTATACTAAAAGAGACACACATAAGAAATGAAAGACTCGTTAGTTAACCTACAAAATAGTTCACAAGATAAAAACGATCACAAAAACAAATAACAATACACATTCTACAAGATGTATACCAAAGGAAACAAAACATTTCATTTTATTTAGTATATATGAACACAAAAATATATGGAAAAAATTAAAAGAATAGTCTTACAACATCTGCAATACATGCATAAAAGTGTGTTGGCTCTGAGAGCTTCAATTATTAAGTGAAATTTCCAAGATACACAATTGCGACAATGCAACACTAGACCCAGTAGTGGAGCATTAAGTCACCACTTTCTCCTCCAAAGAATGATCTTCTCTCCTATGCTAAGCTAGAGAAGCCAAGGTGAAAATTACTTTTACTTGAGCTATGATGGTGTATTTAAAAGAAATGAGGTGACTCTCCACCTCCCTTATGACTCTTGACCTCCCTTATGACTCTTTAGCTTCCATGTGAATTTTAAATTCCTATGTGACCTTTGAGATTTTACATGACTTTGAGTCTTTCTAGTGACTTTTCACATGTAGAAATTTCGCTTGTAGAACAAAGCGATATATGCAATGTCCTAAAGCATAATACTTCTTCTACTTCTACAAAACATTAAGCAGAAGCATAATCGAATTCATAAGCAACAATAAGTAGAAACATGCATAACTGATCAAGAGAAATAATCACACATAGCACAAGATATATCTAGGGGAAAGCACCAACATAAAACCCCAACCATGTATTATCAATCAAGCGGAAATCCTCTTCACAATACAAAAAGAATTAGCTCTCAAGCTATTCAGTTCTCAATGAACTATGAAGATATGAAGATATGTCTCATGAACCAACCAAGCCTTGTATATAAAGGATTTACCTATGGTCGAATCCCTATTTCCTTGCATAGTTTGCTTAGGAAATAATGGCAAAAGCATATGCAATTAATTCCAAACATACCAAGTCAACCTATGGTCCAACTATGCAATCCTTGAGGACACTAGTTCCTCAACCATGCAAAAACCACTTACTAGAAATAGTCAAGCATCTGATAGTACACTGTCCCACATCTGATCTCAACTGGGTCTCTG
>APFE030685616.1:275384-342979 GCA_000404065.3 Pinus taeda
TTATCTTCATCTGAAATTTTAATATCAACAGATGATAACTGACTTACCACAATATTAAACGCATTCAGATGCTCTGTCACTGAGTCTCCATCTTCCATCCTCAGGTTATACAATGTTTTCCACAGGAATAGTTTATTCACTAGAGACTTAGATTGGTACAAAGTCCCTAACTTGTCCCACAGAGCCTTCGCCGTAGCTTCCCCTGATACATTCAACAATACTGAATCCGAGACACATAATCGTATTGTGCTCTTTGACTTCCGATCCAACTTCTTCCATTCTTCATCGGTCACTCCCATTGGTTTAGTACCCAGATCTACCACGATCCACTGATCTTTATCCACCAACAGATCCTCCATCTTGAGTTTCCACAACTCAAAACTCTAACCATTGAACTTCTCAATCTCTATCTTTCCATTGCTCGCCATCTTCTTTCACCACCGGAATCGATCTCGCAGATCTCCCACTGAACACGGTTTACCACAGGCCCGAGCGAAACCCCTCAGCAACAAAGGCATCCCCTTGAAGCCAAAACTGCTCTGATACCAAATGTAGGTTTTAAGCCTATACAGAAATTACCTGCATACGAATTCTAAAACAAAGAAAATAAACAATGTGAGAGCATAACCCATAAAACACATATGCACAGAGATTCCCCTGGATCCAAAAACCGAGACTACTAGCTTGATTTTTCATTATGTTCCTTTCGATGTTACAATACATATTTATACATGCCGAAGGATCCAATACCATGGACCGAAAACCATCACGTCCAAAACCATGGACCGAAAACCATAGGTAGGTTCACCCAACCTAATATAGGGTCCAATTTTTTTTTTCCCGGGGCACTACCCCAGACCCCGTAGAGGGGGGCTACTCGCCCCCCTCACACCCCCCATACAAGGGCGGTTACCGCCCCCCCTATGACCCTCCCCGTTGCACAATTGACGCAACAAAGGGGGGGCTCCACCCCCCCTCTAACCCCTTGGTTCACTACGTAGGTTAGTCGTGGAAATAATATAACACAGCCCAACACCAACAATCTTAATTAAGTCTTATATCGTCTACCTTCTGAGCTTAATAACTAGTCTGAAATCTATATCCTATTAGTCTTTCAATTGATAATTGATCTAGAGAGAGATCACTCTCTAAGGTTAGGGGGATTGGACCTTAACCTACAAGTGGTTTGTAGTTACATTTGGGATCCCTTTCCTCAGCCTTAAGAGATTCGCAAAGTGCTAACATAGTGGCATTGTTGTCAAGGAGCGAAGGTTTCATTTTCTCTGGAAAAGCTCATCAAAGTTTTAGATCCGATAGCCGATGGTGGACAACAGTCATATACAAAAAGGATGAATCATTCACCTAGCCACTCTGATTTCAGAGGATCCAGAAGATCAAATGTTCACGGTGACTCCACTGATCAAAGGACATTAATTTTGGTTAACTGTTTTCAATATGGGTTCAAGAACAAATGATAGGTATGCACCTATGGATAGATCTCGTATTCTTGTTTTTCCAAATCCTATGCCTCGTGAAATGATATGGTGCTATTGTACATATGTTTAAGTTTCATTTGCATGTACATAATCTTGGGGTTAAGTTTCTTGAGGACTCTTTAATGAAGATGTTCATGGAAATCTTAAAAGACAAAGTTTGATCCTAATATGAATGTTTGTCACCTTCCAGTTTGTGTTCTCTTACAATTTTTCACACAATCTTTAGCATTTTAAGGAATTTTGTCCTCCCAAGCCTTGGTTGAAAAATGTTGTGCATGTTTTGAAGATTTCTTCCAATATCTGGAAAATTTTTATGGGGATGAAGAATGTATGGATGATGAAATTAAAGAAGCACTATGTGAATTTTCATCCCAATGTCAAGAACAAAAAAAATAAGAGGTCTATTGCCCATATATTCATGAAGATTCCCAATAGGCAACAATTTCTGTAGCTGAAGATGAAATTGTCAAATTGATCAGACACAGGTCGATGAAGAAATGCAACAAGTTTTTCCACTTGAGCCTTATCAAGTATTCAACAGACTATTAATGATCAAGAAGAGGAGAGAAGTGAAAAATAAGGGGTTGTTTTAGAGGCTCTTTCACATGAAGATCTGCCTCTAGGTTTAGAAAATGAAGATTTTGCTAAATAAGAGAAAGTTGTCCCGGATCCTATGGATGTGCACTTTATTTCTGTGGTTGCCTCAATTGAAGAGGACGAGATTAATGAATTGAATGTTTCCATTTATCTAAAACAGATTTGTCTTACTGATCATAAGATGAAGGTAATCAATTATGTTTTTGAAGATCCTTTTGTTGGCCTCTTGGAACCATTGAAAGAAGAGGATCGTTATCCCATGGCTAGTTTGTTGCATGATTCATGGAAGCTTGCACTCTTTACCAATGTTGGTTTTTAGGATCAATTGAATTTTGAGTTGTCACTCTCTTTCTTTTTCTGTCTGCTCAAGATAACTATGAGAAGAAATCAGTCAAGTAGCCATTTGCTTGATTGACTGCATTGGAGAGAAGAGATCACCTAGTGTATATACTTTCAGTAGGTGTGGACAACTATCATCATGGTTTGAAGCCCAAGGAGAAGGCTCTAAGACTTTGGTTATGTGCTATCAAATTTATTATTTCTTTCAAAGTTTTAAAATATGTAAGTTAGTTAGTTGTTAGTCGGTTTCTATGTTGATTCCATTGCCCAATGGTTAGGACATTAGTTTGCTTTTTGTTCTTGGCACCTCACAGGGAGGATGCCATCCCCATTGAAGCCAACGTTAGGGTCATATCGTTTAGGGTTGAAGTGTCTCCTTCCCATTATTCATTTTGATAATTTTATAGTCAATTTAGCCTATGTATCACTAAGGTGTCATAGCCTAAAGGTTTACTTGTCAAAGGAGCCATTTAGTTCTTAAAGTCCTGTGGTAAAAAAAAGTCTACATGTTTGGGAGATTTTTTTCATATGAAATCTGGTTTAGATCATCTTGCAGGTACTTTCATGATAAAGTGCTCAGAAGCAAATTTCCAATGGTATATCCGATTCTTCAAACTAACCTTTGTATCAAAAGTTATAGATAAATGCAAATCCTTTCTCAAATCCAGAAAATAAAGGAAAAATGGCTAAGTATAAGTCCCTGATTTCGCATATCAAAGAATTTCAAGAGAGGAGGAGCGGAGAAAAGTGAATCAGTGATCTGTAATCGCTAATATTATGTATCAACGATAGGAGATTCAAGCACAACAGTGAGGACATATCGCTGATTAGCCACCAACGATTAGTCATATCGGCGAATCAACACGTAAAAAGGTCCAAAAATCTCCTTAAAAACTACAAAAATTTGGTGACATATTCATTACTGGGTAACTGTCCCATTTTGATTTTATAAAAATATTTTGTTTTGTTATCATAGTATCATTCAGACAAGTATTTATCTATAAAGAGATTCTCAAACTCTTCCTAGGTTAGCTCCTCCTTAGAGATGGCTCTAAAATTCTTCAAGTCTTCCCACCATATGTCAACTTCCCTTTTAGACTATATGAAACAACTCTAGCCTTCATATTCTCATAATAGTAATGTATTTTGAAAAAAATATTCATTCCTAGCAGCCATGCTTTTTCATCCTCTTCTTTCTTCATGCCCCCATCAAATGTAGGTGGTTTTGTGTTCTTAAATTCCTCAGGCATATGCTCCCTTTCTTTTCTTGTTGAATGAGGGTGATGGTGAGAATGGTAATGTCTCCAAGCATAAGGTTTAGAGGGTTTTCTTTAATACTGCATGCACATGCTAGTTCCTCCTCTAGGGGTGCTAAAAATTTCATCTCCAGGCACAATGTCATCGCTTCCTTGCCTGTGCCTTTTCCTAGAACTGCCACCATCTCCTCCGTTGGTGTTTTTGTCTGTTTATTGAAGGATTTTTCTATCTCTATGAGTTTCCCTCCTCTCAGATTGCCTATGCCTTTTCCAATTCAAGAGACTTTGCAAGATAACTGCATTGATATTTGCTTGCCTTTCTTGGGCTCTTACCACTGGGGCTTCACTAGGGGAGCAATATCATACCACGTGGGTTCATATTAGGGGGTATTTATTGAGGAAAAAATGAGATAATATATTGGGGGATATATAGGGGGTAGAGTGTTTTTATATTGGTAGGTATAAAAAATGGAGCCCAAAGTTAATGGAAAAATATAAAGGGGTATGAAAAATGCTAATGAAAAAATGGATACCTACAATATATAGTGAAAGTAGGGGTTTTTAAATTGAGAGGGTGTATTGGGTTCATATTGTTAAGGTGTTAAATAATGTGATTTTTAGAGGTATTTTCCAATATGTAGTCAAATTAAGGGTATTGTTTAATATGCCATGAATGCACGTGATATGCAAGAGGTTCATTAAGTGAAGCCCCTGTGTCTCTTACCAGCTTCTCATACTAGCCTGAAATATTCTCACCTCATCCCTTAGACTTATCAAGGTATCTATCTAGCCATCCAGTCTGGAGAATGATTCCCTCCACCTTGGCCAATTGATCTCTCTTCTTCATTAGCTCTAACCCCATCCCTTCCATGCTATGATTGATTGGAACTGTATTCAACCATTTTAGTCCTCATCACTGTGACTTGTTTTGTTTAATGCTGCTTGTGATGTGCTGTCAATCATACACATTGTTAGACATTTTAAAATAATCTTGGAAACTCAGGATCAATATTTTACCATGGAGATTATGCTGTGACAAAATAGTCATGTTAGTGTGTCAATTACATTTCCAAATCATATGCATGAATGATTCAGTCCCTTCAACATGATAATCATACTAGCAGCCTAAACATGACAAAAACAATCAACAAATTCATGATTTATGACCATCAAACACACAACATGACCATAGTCCCATTCTCAAACAATTTTCAATAATACTGGCTTGTCTTTCTTTCCCGTAACCCGTAATCAAGAAAGAAATTTTACTTTTAACACTTAGATAGTTAATTTTCTTCATTTCATATCTTTCTTTTTTGTTATCATCACTTGCTCGTGAAGAAATCTCATCCAGTCTAGTTTTGAACCTAGATAGCTCTGATACCACTCTGTAATGCATCCAACCCCTTCTCTTTGGTTGAAGGAATATGGTGTAAATTTATTTCTTTCCTCTCGTTGCTACAACTATCTTCGGTTTCGCACTTTCTGCCACCATTAGAATCAATCATAGCAGTTTCCCAGAGCCACCGAGTGACCAACGAATAAGCCCATAAGAAATTAGTCTGTTAAGCCCTCCATGGGTTGAGTTTCTTTGTGACTGATTCAACACTAGTGGCCTTTTTCTTCGCAAAATGACCAAAGGTCGGGGCTAAGACCTAAAACTCCCAACCTCTTCATACTTCTTTGCACCCCTAGTCTACTTCTATGCGAAGTGACTGAGGGTTAGCACTTATCTTGTAGCCTTATATCTTGAAGCAATAAACTTGTGTCCCATACACACCCATCAGGGTTATACCACCGGGTCGACATGTCCCGTGGGGACCGGCCTTCCTCACCTTCATTAGTCACAACCTTGTCACATGTTTTCCCATTAATCCTTCATGTCCCGATGCTTCATTTTCTGGAACATTCCTTAGATACCCCCACTTACCTCCGTTAAGTAACTCCTACCGGTCTAGGTTTTCAAGTGGGGCCATCCACTATGATCATCAACCAATAAACTTCCTATTGGGGCAAGCTATCTCTGACAACTCCCATGTCATCTCGATAATTAGTTAGCCCGATGATCCATCCAGTGCAGTGTTGAATTATTTCAGGTTCAGGCCAGTAGGATGATGTCACACTGACATATCCTAGGGTACATGCCAACTTGTGACTAGTGACACATGTCACTTGGATTTGGCCCGTGTGGCCAACCAAAACATCGAGTCTTCCTACTATGTGTCCCTCGTAAAACCACGTCACACTGATGTCACCTACTATCGTTTACTCATGTAAGCCATTGAAACACTGCCATTTGTCCATATGGAAGAGAAAGAAAGGTCCTTCAAACCTTTTCTTTGAATCGATCCCCTTTGTTATTCAAAAAACACAAAGTTCTAGAAACGACTTTGACACCACCCAAAAGAAATTTGTGTGTTTAGAAGCGTCCCACCAGAAAAAATCCTAGTTGTCAATCTGTGTGTTCAACAATCTAGGAGAACCTCTTCCAGAACCCTAAGGCCTAACACGGCTACCAAATTGAGGCCCACCAGAATGTCACTATGTGGTCCAACATCCATCTCCCAACGTTTCCACTTTGCCTCCCTTTAAATTCCTTTGGGAGGAACCTGGTGGGGTGACGTGTTATGTAGGCTTCGCCCGATTCGTTCCCATTGGTACATGCTTTCCTACATGGCCCGACACTCACATTTCAATGCTTAACCATGTGCACCCCTTTTTATTACGTAGCATGATTTCCTTCGAGCTATCATAGTTAGGTGGGCTCCACCTGCTCTATTCCTTCCTGATGTTGACCACTTGTGCCTCATTTGAAATATTCTAGGGTGCACTCGTCGGGATGGCTTCATCACTGTCTCCTTTTATTGTGTCTTTAGTGATGTCCCAGGCTTACATGGGTTGTTGGCTAACCCACCCTCCAATGGTAACACCACTAGGCACATGTAATCTTCCATGTCATCCTACCCTAGTCATCCCACTCTTATCATTTTGTGCACCTTAGTGAATGATCTGGCTTTGAACTAATGGAATGACCTGTTAATGGGGTACCCTTTGACTAATTGCATAGCTTCCGGGTTAGTGTGGCTTCCAATTTTTCCCAATTGTTTGTCACTACTCCCTTCGGTGTCCCTCTGGGGTAAACCTTCCAGTGATGTGAACACTCCTCCCGAGCAATCACATGCAAGGAAAATCCATCTCCTCAAATAGGGAGCCATTCTAGGGGATTAAGCTTATCTAATCGATTCTATAAGGTTGGAGATTCACTCCTTTGTGCCGCAACATTTCCATGTCCCTCACCAGTTTGCTATGGCCTAGTCAGGGGACTTCAGTGTTGCTTCAAGTGATGAAGTAGAAGGGGATCTCTGCGATCACCCCAAAGACAAGCTCAAATGCTACACAGTCTCCTCTGAGCCAATATTTCCAACTATGACTTTGTTCCAGAGGTCTTGCAAACCTCCATATCAAGGTCAAACTTCGATGCCTTTGCTAAGGGTTTGCTATCACACTATAGGGTACTACCCCTCTTGATCTTGGGTGATAGTTCCGTCAATGGGTTTCCAACCCGTGGGCATTCCTTGCCTGCGGGTAGGGAATTCCTTACTTGGTGTCACAGGCACTCCAACGCCCATTATTTATCACAAGCTTGGTGTGAGCTTCCAAGATGTTTCCACCTCTCCTACTACATGCTAATAACTCCAGAATCCATGTCAAGCCTATAAGCGGCTCCACGACTTAATTCTAGGGTTGCTGGGGCATTTGGCTATTTGTAGGGATACACAACCCTCATCGCTAAGATCCTTGTGGCAGGAATGGTGGTTGCTGCAAGTGCAAGGTTGGATGCCATTTAGGTAAGGCTTCTGGGTGCTCTGGCCTAGTGGTAATCCTCCAATGCACTAAGAACAAGATTTCCTTATGGCACAATGAATTGTAACTCGACAAATAATGGATGTAAACAAATGCAGACCCTTCTACACAGGGGCTATCCCATGCATTCTTTTGTATTGATAAAAAGGGTCTTCGAACCCACTATTCTTTTTAAGTTTATTTTCGAGTTCTCATGACTCTGGCCATGACCTGTGACAAGATATGATATTTCTCTTATTAAATTATGTATGTGCTGCTTCCCGCACTGTTAAAAATATATGAAGATTAATACTCAACTTAACATTATGGCTTAGGCCTTAGCATTATGTGGTTGTTATATACATATATAATTTCCTTCCATCAGGTGCTCTGAGACTACTATCAACAATTATCAATCACATTTGCTTTAGATCCAACACACATACATTCATATATTTTACATATATACATTAGTAACACATTTCCACAATGATGCATTATAGATGTGAGTAACAATGGAACAAAACATAGTCCTTAATACAGAACCATCAACAATGCAATGTGATTCATTAAAGGAAGTAAAGAAGCTTTCATATATTACTCATCTTTAATCTTGTAGGTCAACTGAGTCTAGGACTAGGACACTCCACCCAATCGTAGACAACTACATCCACTTTCACTTACAATTGTCACCCCCGAGCCAGATTCTAGAGTCTAAGGGGGAATGCCTGCTTCTGGAACTACACAACAACTTCCAGATAACATAGGGACTCTAGAGGACTTCTCCCTTAATACCACCAACCAATGGATTATTTATTTGCCAACACATGGAGTCCAAAGGTGCCCCACCTCACCCTAAGTGCATTCACAATGATTCACCCCCTCCTAAGGAGTCCAGAATCCACTGTGTTAATAGGGCACTGTCAAATTGTCTTTGCTCTAGTCCTTCATTGCTTCTGCTTCATCAAGGCATCTACCTAAGATGTTACATGGCTCCAGGGATTCCATCCCAACCCACAACCACTAGGTACCCAAGTTATTAAAGGGCTCTAGAGACCTCTGTCTCAACCGAAAACCTCTAGGGACCCATGCTATTACAAGGCTCCAGGGATCCTATCTCCACCCACAACCTTCAGGGACAGTGAACCCTACTCCTTCTCTTCTCTTCTCTTCAAGCTACTCATTGAAAGCTTCCGTTGGAGGCCCGATCTCAATCTCTTCTTAGTTTTCCTCCAAAGTAAGGTTTCTGCCCTTACCATGAGAATACAAACGGGTCTCCTCCGTAAAGGCCGAAGCCTCTCTCCTTGAATTCTTCCTCTGGTTCAAATGGATTCCCCTATGGTTCAAACTCTTTCTTGCTGATCTCCCTTCTTCGAGTGCTCTCACCAGTTCTGATGCCCTCTGCTCCTGTTCCAATGCTTCTTGAATCATCCCCCCTTTCTCTATTCAAATGCTTCTCTTTCTTGTTGGTCTGCATTTCTATCCACCTCAATTAGTGTCGCGTAGTTGCTTTTTCTACAACCTTCATAAATTCATGCCTTCTTGCTTGTTGTAATTACTCAAGCAAGCATAGGCCTGAACACTTTTCTCAACTCATTTAATTGTAGGAATTGGTTTGTTAACTTCTTGCACCAACCGAACTTCAATGGATGTCCTCAAACTTAGGTTTCTTTTTTTCACAAGAAACCATCACATCCCAAGAAACAATTCTCCTCCCCCAACTCTGGAATTCATGTCCCTTGAATTAGTCCCTTTTTTTTCTTTTAATTTCAACATTGAAAATTATTTACATTAGATTTACAATGTGGCTCATAATAGACCCTTGGGTGGGGCTGTTACAAGCAACCATGCCTTAAGCTTATGTAAGTTAGGTCCCTTTTTTAGTTTTTGGGTGTGGATATATGCTTGCAATATTATTGATGTTTGTGCTTAGTTCCAAATTGATTTTCTTATATTTCTCTATTTAATTAATTTATTATAGATATTTTTTTTTCTATGTGTTGAGCACAAATAATTTCATTATTCATCTTGAAATGTTCTTTTTGTTGCTTATTTGTTTCAAAATTGAAAAGCTTACACATAGGTTTTTTTTTTTGAATTGTCTAATTGCTATGAAATGTTTAGGATTCCATTGTCAATTTGACAAATGAGATCTGCAACTGAACTATTGAATTGAAAAAATAGTTCAGCTTGTCTACTAATCCTAATGTTTTTCATTGTAGTAGCATGACACATTTAAGGATATTTAATTTTATTTATTGGAACAAAATAGTCTTTAATTTTTAATTGCTAAATATATTAGTTACAACAAGGACACCCTAGCCATACTACTAGGATGATTTATACCGATTAGAAATGTTTTGGATGATTTCTTTTACTATTACCTGTGTTGGATACTATCGTAGCGGCTACAACCACCCTCCAAAATTTTTCCTTAGCTTTGTTTTGGAGCCTCCCTACCAAAATTTTACAACAACATGTGTTTTTCTTGTAGAAAGGCAACCTATCTATTAGAGCTTGATGCATCCCCATCATACACTGTTTTTCCGGACCTGGTCCAGCTGCAGGCTGAGCAACTCCCTCAAGAAATTGCATAATTCTAGAGGGAAACCAGCCTTCCCTCTAGAAATTGTGCAATTTAGTCTGGCAACCTGTTGGGCTCTAGAATTGCTCAATTTTGACAGTCAGGCTTCATCCAGAAAATTGCACAATTCTTCCCAGCAGGGCTTCTCAGCCCAAGAATTGCGCAATCCTGGGCAACAGTCAGCTGCTCTGCCTAGAAATTGCACAATCTCCTGGGCATCCAGCCCAACTCCCTTCCAGAAATGCACATTTTCTCCCAATAGTTGAGCAGGCTCATGCATGTCCAGTTAGGTTGACCAGTTCCACTTGGAACTGAGCAAAGATGACTTGCATGCATGGGCTACTTCTCCCAAGGCAGTGTGCAAAGGCATCCCTTGTTTCAGGGATCTATTTTTAGTAGCTGGAGGTTACATGCAAGGATCGTTTCACAAACCTCCCACCAAGTGTCACTTTCCCTAGATTTGTGGCATGTACATCGCACCCTCGATTTTATCAAAGCTCATCAACTAGATGCTACAAATCTCATTCCTCACATCAACCTTGCAGCTCTGACATTTCACATTCAATCTAGGAGCCGTCAACACATTTAGCTCAGTTGTTTTGTGGTAAGCTTGATTTCCATGTCTTGTGTTGCATTTTTGGCACTTTTTGTGTTTTTCTTTGTATGAAGGTCTGCTTGATTTTAGTGATCACTTGCTGTTGTTTTGATACATACTAGCTTGTACTAGCACCATTTCTGTTTTCATTAACATCTCACTACTGCCGCATGAATGAAACTGTTTTTCACGAATGGTCACCGATTCGGAGACTCACCTCACCCACATGCATGTTGTTCTATTTTTTGAATCTGTCATTCACTGTTTTCATGCATGAACATTCAGTTATGCTTACACTCAGTATATCCATGCATCCACATTCACATTCACTTTTAGTTTCCCGTCGGCGAGTCTGGGTAGCCTTGGCCCATACTCTACCTCACCAAGACATCATTGTGCAATCCTGAGAGGGAAGGATTTGGCTTCCTCTTAGGAAATGCACATTTCTGCCTGGTGACTATCCTCCAGTCTTTAATTACATAATTCTAAGGGACAGTGACTACTGGCCCAAAAAATTATGTAATGCAGTCACTAAGCTTGCAACCATTACTAGCTGAGATTGCACATTGCGCAATTCCAACAGTCAAAAGCCAGACTAGATTATGAATTGCATAGTTCTAGCATTCAATTAGCCTCCCAACAACCCAGACTGTGCCTTGTGTAGTCTTGGTAGTCAATCCCCCGACCTCCCTGCGGAAATTGCACAACCTTCATGATCAGTCACATAGGTATGTTGCAAGCCATTTCTCAAGTTCATTTTGGTTTTTAACTGATAGATTGCTTGCCATGAGTGTTGCCATGTCCCCAGGTATCATAAGTGTTCATCTACCTCTCAGTAGTACAAATACAATGGTTCCCAAGAGAGTAGAGTTGAAGACATCATTTAGAGCACACTTGGGGGTGCAGTCGATCAAGTGTTTATGGATTTGCCTACCCATGAAGACATCAAGTTGTTCATAGGCAAGGACATCAATATATGATGGCAAGAACATTACAATGAGAAACATCTTGAACAACAACTAAAGGCAACATACCAGATGTAACAAATGCAAGAAGAAGGTTGTTGACAACACAGAGGTGGAACAAAGTTGCAAGCTCAAGTAGATCTACTTGTGATGAAAGAAACTTTAGAGACTTAGGCCATGAGGTGATGACACAACACGAAGATCACGTGAATGCAAAATAACAGAACAGATAAGGAGTTGCATGTGCTCAAGCAGCAACTCAAGGAAGAACAAGAGCTACATAGACAAGAGAATGAGTTGCATCAAGAACAGGTACAACAATGGGTGCAACTTTGACTCACGGATGAAAATGCACCTGTACAAGTTAAAGATCCATCCCAACAGCTGGCATGGAGCAGACATGGTGAGCAATGTTGTTGATCGAATGCAAGGGAATTCAGTAGCACGCATGTCATCATGCGCACGCATACGATCCCACCCATTCAACACACTCACTAAGGCAAATACAAGAAGAAAGTCCAACTGGAGCTAAACATGTAGTTGCCAGTTGATGCACATGACTACCAACACACACTGGAATATCAAAATGAACACTATGCATCAGTGTGTTGTCGGTTCATCCACACCCAAGAAGACCATGCACATGCTAGTAGATGAGTTGGATGGAGGAGCTACACCAATGCAACAGATGCAACGGAGGTAAGAGTTCACTTCAACAAGATGTCACCATGGAGTGCATGCACGCCATCACAAATGACCAATCTTGGCATCAACTCACCAAATTCACCATCACAAGCATGTCAAAGAGTTGGTCTCACCACAACGGTCCGAGTGTCATTGATGTCTTGCATGGCTTGCTCAAGCCATTTTGTCTCACATGAGCACATGTGCATTGTAATGTAACATCTTGTCAAGTGGAAGTTCAAGTGTCAATAGTTGGATGTAACAATCATAGAGTAGATGAAGGGTCATGAGGGTAGATGAATTGTCATGAAGGGGAATGTCCAGGGTCAACCCACCCTTTGTTATAAATAGAAACTCATAACTCATTGTAAAGGCTTTTGGTCAGCCAAGCTTCCGATAAGACTATCTTGGGGAGAGCTTGGACAGTATTGTAAGGAGCTTTGGCTTCTCCACTGCGCCGAGATAGTACATCTCTTTGGAGGAGCATGTGGTTGTGGCTATAATGTTATGCTATCAAAACTAGTGGTTGGACATGGATGTATTATATGACTGAAACTTACACTTCTTAATATAACAAGAGCCAACACATTTCATGCATATGTTTTATTGTATTCTATGCTATCTGGTTTACTCTAAATGATATATGTATTGGTTTTCTTACGCATGCATGTATAGCTATCTTTGTATGTACGTATGAATCTTTCTGAAATGTGCTATTGGTTTAACCATCACTTTGGATTGCTTTCTAACTTGCCTTCCATGTTGTGATGCATCTTTGCTCGTATGTTCCCTTCTTAACTACATGCTATCACAAGTTTCCAAGGGGCGCACTCATCTCAATGCCCATGTATTAGAACCTCTCATGCACCTTTCTTGGCTCACTACAACTGTCACACCCTTGCTACCAACATAGTTATCTTATTTGCCTCTATGAGAAATCGCGGTCAAGGCATTATCATATGACCCACTATTGGGACTCCTACACCAAATGGTCTGAGGTCTAATTGGGACTTCTTACCGGGGAGATTCCCTTACATGTTGGTGGGTCAAGCACCGTCAACATTTTGGCACTAGCAGGAGGGCCAAATGACAAGCTGAGTCCTCACATCTATTTTGAATATCTACATATCTATCATGACTAACTGCTAAGTTGCTCTTACGGAGTGTATGTCTTATGGAAACGATTTCATTATCTCAGAGAAGCTCTCGGATAAGTTGTCTCATAAAACATATGATGGCG
This sequence comes from Pinus taeda, assembly GCA_000404065.3. Classification (NCBI taxonomy): domain Eukaryota; kingdom Viridiplantae; phylum Streptophyta; class Pinopsida; order Pinales; family Pinaceae; genus Pinus; species Pinus taeda. Next base: position 288,984 of record APFE030685616.1, read on the forward strand.
GAGGCCACATAGCGTTGGTCAGGCACACGGTCGGATTTGTAGGCTCATGTGAAAGACATGGATTCTTTGAAGAATATATGAGTTGTGCATTGTCCGTCTACACACTTCGAGGGCACCCAATGCACTGGTGTGCCACACTACCTAAAAATTCTATTCATTCTCTTTCTCATCTGGTCACAGAGATAGACCATGCTTTCAATCACTTCGACCATAAATCACTCAACAAAGAAATTTTGAAATTACGAAAAGCACCCGATGAATCCGTTTAATAGTTTTACATGCGCTTTTGTAATCTTGCATACCGATTCCCCGAAGATGATATTGATTGGGAATTTCTCGATGGAAGATTTGATTATCTTCTTCACATATCCGAACCCCGCTCAACACAATTCTATGATGGAGCTGTGCAATCACAAGCAGACACAATTGATGTAACAAGTGACTATCTGCCTTCACCTCATCAAATAGCTCCACCACCGCAGAGTGGTGTGGGAGATCATGCACACACATATATTGAACTGTCACATCCTCCCACCCCACATGCTCTTGATATTTGCGGATATTTGGCTTGCAAGCATGTTGGTTGTCACGTGGATTCGTTCCCTCGATCTTCGTCCTTGCACTCTGTTGATCCTCCAGATTGTACTGTCTCGTGTTCTCCCATTCCAGACTCCTCACCTGCTGTGAACAAGGATTAAGTTTTCGATGGAGTAGGTGTTATGTAGCCAACATGTGCCATCATTCATGATGAGTGTGTGTAGGAATCTAAAGAAGAACCCACGGTGAAGGATGACTCCCTTCCAGCCACGTTTCATTCACTTTATCTTGACATCCCTTATGATTCTGCCTCTGTTGATTTCCCCTGTGAAAACCCATTTCTAGATGTTTCTACTTCCGATCATTCACAAGACACACCAGATGTTAGTCTGTCATTACAGTGCAGAGAGGACACATCTTCTTTAGAAATTTCATTCAGTCTGTCATCTATCTTTCCTGAAACTGTAGAGGGTGAACATCTTTGCTTCCCATCTACCCCTCTACTCGATTCATCAAATCATGAAGATGCTAACAAACATCCTAAATTTTCTGATCTTGGTTGTTGTGATCTATCCACTTCCTCATCCGATCATGATGTTGATATAATCATTGTTAATCTATCCAAGACACTAGTCTACAATGATCTATTTGTCGATGAAGTCAAAACCCCGCAGACTGTCGAGGCACTTCAGCCCGAGCTGATAGTAATGTCAGGCCCTCACTGTCCTGAGGTTGGCTTCACTTCCAGCCAAGAAATTGTTGAAACACTCAAGGCTCCTCATCACTCTCTACTTTGCATTGAAGATCAACCAAACACCTAGATTTCACTTCATCCACTTGAACTACTTGATCCCATCACTCATGCATTGGATAAATCTTACACAGAAAGCACACATGCACAATATAAGTGGTCTACCTTTCTCACGTTTTCTTGCTTGTCACAGTCAAGAGAATGCATACACTCAATATCTGCATGTAGTGTAGCACAGGACCATGGCAGCTCCACATAATGCATTTCATGCGCTTTCACTCATTTTCGTTATGTGGACGCTTTTAAAATCAGAGTGTGTTTGTCTTCACTATTACATATTTCTTGTTTACTGGTTCAAACAACTATCTTGTTTGCGAACCATGACTTCACCAACATGGGTCAAGCAAAGCGCGGTGGCTGCATTGGAAGTACCACTTCACATGAGATGGCCCATGCATCGTTAGCTTAGGAGTAGGAGTAGTGTTTGCTTTCAGTCTGTTTTTATGCATGCTTTGTTTTCTTACTAGCTTTGTTGGTTTGTTTGTCTACTTGCTTGTTTGCTTACTCGATTTTCTTTTTATTTTTCTTCTGCTTTATTGTTTGTTTGCTTGTTTTGTTTGTAGGTTAGTTTCGCATGAAACCATGTATGGCTCTTTAAAAAAGCTAGGTAAAGTACAAGAAGACTTGTAAAACTATCAACATTTGGTTATCTGTTGTCCGTTCTCTTATGTAAGAACTTGTTGTCTTAAGTCCATGCTAAATCAATGGAAAATACATACTGTTCAAAGTAAACCTTGGTGAAAACACAACTCTTGCGCGCTAACTAGTATCACCTACTCAGGTTGGTTGTTTTTGGGTTAACCCTTGTCATCCTAGTCAAGTAGAGTAAGGTGAGGGGGAAAACCTTAATAGGCACGTCAGAGGTATAATAAACTACTTATGTGCAGGAAAACCTCTTATGATCTCAATAAGTTGGGATCCCTCTTCTGCCTCTTAAATGAATAAGTGTTATGCACAGTTATGAAAAAATGAAAAATGAAAAAGTGAAAAAAAATTGAAAAAAAATGAAAATGAATAAGGTGAAAGAATAGAAAGGCTTCCTACACAGAGAGGTGATGCAAGTAACTCCGCAGGGGTAATGACCAGGCTCGCTGAGAGTGAAGCCATGCTTGTGTTCTTATGTGACTCCATCGGGGTACTTTCCAGGCTTGCTAGTAGTGGAGCAACAATAGAGATGAAACTAAGACTCTGATGACTATACTGCTTGTGCACCAATATACCCCTCAACCCCAATTGAAACAATTGTGTTTCCTTGGCTTGGAATGTGTGTTAATCAACCAAGAGCTTGGCAGATGCTACATCTTACAATCAAGCTAGTGTGGGAACCAGGAGGAACTAAGAACTAAAAAATACCCCTGGAGGTGTTAGACTTGCTTTTCATGAACAAGGTCCATTCAAAAAGTTGGAGTTCTACCAATGTGTCACCAAGTGTTGTAGTGGCTACAACCACCCTCCAAAATTTTGGCTTAGCTTCGTTTTGGAGCCTCCCTACCAACCTTTCATAGCATCATGCCTTGCTTCATCAAGTACATAAGGTTTAGCATTTTTCTTGCAGAAAGGCAGCTTGTCTATCAGAGCTTGATGCATCCCCCTCATAGGTTATTTGTTCAGACCTGGTCCAACTATAGGCTAAGTAGCTCCCTCAAGAAATTATGCAATTCTGGAGGGAAACCAACCTTCCCACTAGAAATTTCACAATTCAGTTTGGCAACATGCTGGGCTCTAGAATTGCACAATTCTTCCAGTCAGGCTTCATCTAGAAAATTGCACAATTCTTCCCAGTAGGGCTGCTCAACCCAGGAATTTGCAATCCTGGGCAGCAATCAGCTGCTCTACCCATAAATTGTGAAAATCTCCTGGGAATCTAGCCTAGCTCCCTTCCATAAATGCGCATTTTCTCCCAGCAGTTGAGCGGGCTCATGCATGTGCAGTTGGGTTGACTAGTTCCACTAGTCAAGAACCAGACTGGACTAGTGCTGAGATTGCACATTGCGCAATTCCAACAGTCAAGAACCAGACTGGACTGTGCATTGCATAGTTCTAGTAGTAAGTCACCTCCTAGTAGCCCAGGCTATGCCTTGCATAATATTTGCTGTCAGTCTCCCGACCTCCTTGTGGAAATTGTGCAACCTTCATGATCAGTCACATAGGTATGTTGCAAGTCATTTCTCAAGTTCATTTTGGTTTTTGACTGACAGATTGCTTGCCATGAGTGTTTCCATGCCTCTAGGTATCACACGTGTTCATCTGCCTCTCAGAAGTACATGTACAATGGTTCCCAAGGCAGCAGAGTCGAAGACACCATTCAGAGCACATTTGGGGATGCAGTCGATCAAGTGTTTATGGACCTACCTACCCATGAAGACATCAAGTTGTTTGTAGACATGGACATCAATATATGACAACAAAAACATCACAACGAGAAACATCATGAACAAAATCTGAAGGTAGCATACCAAATGCAACAAATTCAAGAGGAAGGTTGTTGACAACACACATGAGGAACAAAGTTGCAAGCTCAAGTAGATCCACTTGTGGTGAAATCGACTTTGGAGATTCAGGCTATGAGGTGATGACGTGACATTAAGATCACGGGAATTCAGAGAATAGAAAAGATAAGGAGTTGCATGTGCTCAAGCAACAACTCAAGGAAGAACATGAGCTACATAGACAAGAGAATGAGTTGCAGCAAGAACATGTCCAGCAATGGGAACAACATGCACTCATGGATGAAACTGCGCCCTTACAAGTTAAAGATCCATCCCAGTAGCTAGCATGGAGCAGACATGTTGAGCAGTGTTGTTGATTGCATGTAAGGGAATTCAAAAACCTGCATGTCATCGTGTGCACGCATGCGATCCCACCAATTTAGCACACTCATAGAGGCAAAGATAAGAAGCAAGTCCAATTGGAGCTGAACATGTAGTTGACAGTTGATGCACATGACCACCAACACACACTGGAAGATCAACATGTACACTATGCATCAATGTGTTTCTAGTTTGTCTGCACCCAAGAAGACCATGCACATGCTAGCAGACGAGTTGGATGGAGGAGCTACACCAATGCATTGGATGCAACAGAGGTAAGAGTTCGCTTTAGCAAGATGTCACCATGGAGTGCATGCACACCATCATGGATGACCAATCTTGGCATCAACTCACCACCTTCACCATCACAAGCATGTGAAAGAGTTGGTCTCACCACAACGGTTCGAGTGTTAGTGATGTCTTGCATGGCTTTCTCAGGCCATTTTGTCTCACATGAGCGCATGTGCATTGTAATGTAATGTCTTTTCAAGTGAAAGTTCAAGTGTCAATAGTTGGACGTAACAATCATAGAGTAGATGAAGAGTCATGAGGGTAGATGAACTATCACGAAGGGGAATGTCAAGGGTCACCCCACCCTTTGCTATAAATAGAACCTCATAACTCATTGTAAAGGATTTTGGTCAGCCAAGCTTTCGATAAGACTATCTTGGGGAGAGATTGGACAGTATTGTAATGAGCCTTGGATTCTCCATTATGCAAAGCTAGTACATCTCTTTGGAGGAGAAGGCAGTTGTGGTTGTAACGTTCTGCTATCGGAACTAGTGGTTGGACATGGATGTATTGTATGACTGGAACTTACACTTCTTAATATAACAAGAGCCAACACGTTTCATGCATATGTTGTATTGTATTCTATGCTATCTGGTTTACCCTAAATGATATATGTATTGGTTTGTTTACGCATGCATGTCTATCTATTATGTATGTATGTATGAATCTTTCTGAAATGTGTTGTTGGTTTAAGCATCACTTTGGATTGCTTGCTAACTTTCCTTCCATGTTGTGATGCATCTTTGCTCATGTGATCCCTTCTTAACTGTGTGCTATCATAGGTTTCCAAGGGGCGCACTCATCTCAACCCTCGTGTGTTAGAACCTCTAATGCACCTTCCTTGGCTCACTGCAGCTGTCACACCCTTGCTACCAACATAGTTATTTTACTTGCCTTTGTACGAAATCGCAGTCAAGGAATTACTGTCTGACCCATTGCTTGGACTCCTACACCAAATTGTGTGAGGTCTAATTGGGACTTCTTACCAGGGAGATCCCCTTACATGTTGGCGGGTCCAACACTGTCAATAGATACTAATATTTAGTAGCAGAAACAAGTCAAGTTTTACTGACAATTATAAAAAGTAAAATATGATTGAAGCTAATTACAAAACCTAGAGAGCTAACGATGTACGATCCATATAACAATATATTTTGTGAATATCCTTGGTTGGAAGGTCTAGATATTGGCTAGAATTATTAATTATTTTATAACTTTTCCCTTGAATGGGTTTCAATTAGATCTAAATGAAGACCTATCGCACCTCCCTGTTGGCAACATGCCTTGGGTGGATGTTTCAACTAATTTAGCCTTTTCTTTTTAAGACCAAAACTTATTATAAAAAAAATGTAGCTATACTAGACAACATCATTACATCATACTATTTATCCACTAATTTCAGGAAATATGAACTGATCCTTGCACACAAAATATAAAGCTTACGTATATCAACTGGAAAAATTGTCTGGTACTTGTTTCTAATGTAGATTCTACAATAAATTTCTAATATGCTAATAGATTTAAAGTACATTGAATTAATGGAAAATATGATAGTTGATGGTCTCTTCCAGACCTATATTGGTTGGGACATATTGCTGGTCCCCAATCTTATGTCCTTAATGAGATGATGCATATTGTCCTCTCCCTTTAGTTCCTCTTGATTCAAATTCACATAAATTTTTTGATTTAATGCATTGGCTTGAGAATATTTGCATGAATCACTCTTCTGGTCTCTTTTATTCTTTTCTCTCAAAGTCATTCTCTATGATATCCATTGATTGTAAACTGAGTAAACTAGTGGCCTTGAATTGGAGCCTAACCCTAACGAGATCAATAGATGAAAACCCATGACCTCCCCAAGTTTGGAGAGATATATCACATCTATCTCATGACTTCCTAAGATATATCCTTGAGGCTTAAGTTTTGTTATGGCATTGGAGTTTTCTTGGAAAATACAATTCATATCACTCTCTAGCCCAAAATTAGAGTGAGAGTGGTGGTACCTTGCCAATGATGGAGAAAGGGAATGCCTACTTCATGGCTACTTCATCCATGGGATGGAATTGCATTTGTAATCCATAAATACATTACATTTTATGGAAGGTACAATGTGGTATTTTTGTATCATGTCAAAATTATGTAACATTTGAGAGGGGAATTTACTATAAATTTCCATCATTACTTTATTTTGATGATGGTGGATGCCGCCAACATATTAAGAGGATATCCTCGATGTGAAGTCCCAAATAGACCTCACAACGTTTGGTGTAGGAGTCCCATATGGTAATACGGTCTAGCCATTATTGGAATGATTTAAAGGTATGCCTTAGATAACAACCAACACAAGAGAACACACACTACTTTGGGGGAGCAAGAATGTGAGCTTTGTGAGACATCCAATGTAAGGTATATGAGGGGGGACTTCCATGACTGTTGAGGAGAAATGAGCCAATGATTAGAAAAGTAATAGTACTATCCTAAAGGGGAACCCGAGAATAAAGAGAAAGGCTTGCTAAGTACCTGCAGATTAGTCCACATAGTAAACAAAAATTGTTAAAGCAGAAAAACTTCCATTCCATAATATCCATAACTAAGTAACAAATTATTTCATTAACTTAGTATGTAAATAAAGCAACATACACCTTAAACATAACCAAAATAGTCCAACTACATATATGATACATATATGAAGGAATGCTGTCTCATTGAGCTTTTGATTAAAAGTGTAAGGTCCCAAGTACACTGTTACATAGATGAAACACTATATCCATGAGGTTCCTCATGACTCTTCAACTCCTATGACTATCCATATTCACTACAGGACCCTTTACATTCCAATGTGTGGATTTTCATATTCCACATGTGTCCCTTGGACTTCATTTCATAATATTTATTACATAAGACAATTTACGAATGAGACAGTGAGCTAATAAGACAAAAATGACTACGGGCCAAAACTCATCAAATAGATAAATTATTTGCTTCTTCATGGAGTTTACTTGTAATATAAGTGTGCCATGCCATGAACTGAACTCCTTTGCGATGGCCTCAACACAGATTGACAAGTCCCCTTTGTAGCACATCTTCACCTCTATTTCCTTCGTCAATACATTCTTGGAGTTTTACTGTACATTATTCCATAGCCATGAGAGATTCATGTGTGCTTTGACTGGTGCAAAGGAATAATTTTGAATAATGTCTTTTGTTGCCTCCAAGCCTTCCTTCTCTATTGCTTGCTTGATTTGTTCAATATATTATTTGATCTCCTGGAAGATGACTCCCCTACCTTTGATTTATTCAATAGTTATGAAGGCAGGCATCTCATGATTCTATGTTAGAGACTCAAATCCATTATGCAACGGGTTGTATGCATCCATAGTACTAACTGACTGTGCTCCCAGATGTGAGTAATTCTATAAGTGGAATGTCAACTGAACTCTATCCATTTCTGTGGATACATTGTCCTTCCTTTCAAAATGTTGCGGGGCAATTGGATATTTGGCAACCCCCTCCCATATATGATCAATTGCTCTATTTTCTATCTTTAGGAGTTTCACCACTTGTGCATTCTTCTAGATGCCAATGAGAGGAGCCATGAACTGTTGTATAAGTATAATTTTCTCATATAGTCAGGCCGTGGTATCCTCCATTGGTCCCAACTCTTGTTGCATTGATGATTTCCATTCTATGATATTGAAGTTATGTGATGGAAAATGCTAGTTCTCCACTGTAAGATGCTTTAATTGTTGCTTCATCACATCAAGTTCTCTTCTCAACCCAACATTTTCATTAAACAATTATTCTGAGTTATCCTGTGTCATTGTAGCAAATGTAACACTTGCCACCATGACCTCCCTTGGATTTCTTCTAGTGTTGGAAGTGATCCCCCTCTCTATAGACACTGAGAATGGATTTTGAGGATCCTTTGAGAAATAGCTATACCTCTGCTTCATGATCCTCTTCTTCAACTGATTAAAAGTTACACTACACACATATCCAACTTGATTTGCTGGTGGGGGTATGATCCCCATCTCTCCAAATGGAAGATGACCACTTGTGAGAGGATATTCTCCTGGAGAATCTGGTTCTTCCTCCATTTGTTGGATGGTATCTTCTTCCTCAAACGACTCCTCTTCCATCTCATGAGTCAACTGTTCTGCTTCCAATATTTGTGCTACTTCCTCCTCTTGGGTTTGCCTTTACTACTCTTATTCTAGCCTCCTCCTCTCTTCTTTCTCTTCAAGAAAATCATCCTACCAACTCATCCTCTCCTCTTCATCTGTTTCTCCTTGACTATCTCCTGAGTTTAAGGGACCAAATTTCCATTTTTTGCTGCTCCCGCTTATCAAGGACTATCTAATCCTTTTCTTGGGAGCTAGTCTCCTTACTTGAGGTGTTATCTCGTCCTCCTCCTACTCTTTCAAATCTTGAGATGGTGGGTCATGGGGTGAACTAGCCTCCATCAATGAATGTGTCTTCATGTTAGTATTGTACCAGTGTTTTATTTTCTCATCCTTTGTTGTGGACATAGATGAGTACCTCATATTGTGACCAATCCTTTGATAATATTGCCTGAAAATTCGCTTGGGATCATATTCATGGAAATATTTAGTAGTGAAGTGTAGGCAGTCTAACTCCTCTGTCTTCACTTCCCTAGCCTTCTGACACTTTAATTCATACAATCCTATCCTCAATGGAAATATAGGCCAAGGGGATTTCTTCCTCCCATGAAGAATTCCTGATAATCCCTTGTCCAACTAATTTCCAACTTATCACATGACCACTTTATTGGTAACATATCATGACATAAGGTGAGAGGAATTCTGACAACGAAAGCACCTCATGTATGTACCCTCTAGAGCTACAAACCAATCCACGATATCTCAAAGTGACTCCTTCACCTGATCGATCACGCAAGGATAATCAATCTCAAAAATCATGTGAAATATGACTACAAAGAAGTGTTCAACTAACTCATATATGGATTTGAAGCTCATCTCTGATAACACTATTCATTGGAAGTAGATTGAAAAATTCTCCTCTAGAATCCCCATTCCAATTCATTCCTGAGAATGATATTGTGCACATATTCCATTTAATATAAATGCTGACATGTAGAATTCTAGTGCCTAGTGCACTTGTAAAGATGCTTTTTCCTACCCCAACTAGCACTACAACTCAAATGATATGATATCCACCAAATTGAAAACTCTCTCATAGGTAACTACCATATTGAGGGTGTATAACCAGTTCTCTTGGAACGGCTCAACGTTCTTCAACACATACAACTGACAATACATAGTTATCAGGTACTAATAGACATCTCTGAGAATATTTGTCGGATAACTACAAAAGGGTGATGGAAAAACTTGGTAGGATCTTGACACCATGTTTTGATAACCTCAGTAGTGTTAGAGAATCTAGGGCAAAGTAGTGTTGTGATGATTCTCCGAGACTTGATAACAATTTGTGAAGTATTTTTACTTTTCTTGTTAGCTTCTTCTTCTCCTTCTTCTTATTAGTGCATATGTGTGTGCTTCATAAAACTGCTACCAAAACTAAAAAAAATAAAAAGAACACATAATTTGGCTCTCTTCCAGGGACAAACCCTCTCCACTCTTGAGAGGAAAACCCTTTGTAAGATTTCTCTTATTGAAGCTTCTTATTTGAACAACTGCCAAAAACTAGACCCTTGACTACAATATCCTCCAAGAATAAGTCAAATCCTTCCTCCTTCTGCACTGTCACTTCTGACACATCTTCTAGCACTTCTTCTAGCACTTTGTCTTCTAGGTTAGGAAATCCTAGAATATTAGCACTTCGTTACTTCTTTATAAATAGAGGCTTCTTCACTTTTATTTGGATACCTTGTAGGCCTAGTTATACATCTGAATGAGGATATTCATGCTGTTGCCTTAAACTGCTGTCAAACCCTTCCTGTACCTTGCACATGTGACTATTTCTAGCCATAGAAATAGTCCTATCTTCCTCGATTTTGTCTCTCCTTCCTTCGTTTGGAAGGTTACCTTCAACGCTGGAGTTGGAGGCCTTTGTAGGCCTAGTTACTAGCCCAAAACCTAAATAATATATTACTGCAACTTCACTGCTGATCTAGCCACATACTTATCCCTTATTCCTTCACACTTGTGGCTATAGCTGTTTCTTATCTTCGTTGTTCTATCTCCTTAACTTGCTGCCCTTGTACCCTTCTTCCTCATCTTATCTTCATCCACCTTTTTCTTCCTTTTTCCTTGCAAAATTTAGAGATGAATTGATTTCCTTTTGAGGAGTGGACAACCTATATAAATAGAGGTTTGTCCCTCCTATTTAGGCTGACATGACTATCCTTAAATCTAACTTGACAATTTTTCTCTATAATTCAATTTTACCTATCATTTTTCTGCTTGTAGACTTCGTTGCTACTAGGAGAGAATTTGGCCATGCTTGGAGGTGTTCCCATGACCTTGTATGATGACTTACATGATGTAACATGCCCTCAAAGGGTCTTATCATAAGTACATTCTGACTTTGAATCTCCAGAAGCACTTCAAAATGTGCTTGACCTATTTTCAATGAGAAAAAACTCATTGATAAATATTACAATTTTTTTTTCTCTTTTCTTGAATAAGTACAAATATCAAAATTACATTTATGAAGACTGAACCTAGTTACATTTTCTCCAACTCCCCATATTAACTAGGGAGGTATTCATACAACATTACAAGGTGTTTGGAAATTTTCAATCTTGAAGAATTCACATAAGAGAAACCGGATTAGAAATCCATATGTTATAGCATCATATCCATCAACATTGTCATAGTGCAAGGTCTTGACTAACAACTCCATATCTTTATGAGACCATGAGCTACAATGCTGGTGAGACCAATGATTTATAGACACCTTCATCATTGTCTCTCAAGGTACATACTCACCCCAGGTGTTTATCGAGTATGACCTTCTAGGACTATTCTTATCATGGGTTCCCAACCCTCAAATAATATCGTTCCTCTTGCCTACTATTGTCTTGGATGCCCTACACATCCTCAAAGAGTATCAGATGCCAGATGATTAGCTAATCCTCCCCTTCTTTCTTCCCAAGTGAAGACAATAATGTTGTGTCAATCTTGTGTTTACATTTCCATTCATGGCCTTCATCTAGACTTACAACTGTTAGTCCTGGTCTAGTGCATGAACCATGAAATGGAAAACACAATTGTCACTCCTTTGTAATCAGGGGTGATCCAAAAACTCCCTCTTGATTAGTGACCTATCAGAGCTCCCTCTTAATTGGGGACTCTTTCCTTCATCAGAAGTGTCTTCTTCGTGGGTCCTTCAACTACTTGATCTTCTTCCTTTCTTGATGTCATGAAGTCTTCAATCGAACTTCTTCTCACTAGGGCACCATCCATCGATCAATTTCCTTATTGGTTTGTTATGTCATTGCTTTGTGAAAAGTGACAATCAGGTTCTTCTTGTCATCTTGGCTACTCTTTTGTCATCTTTTCCATACTTTAGAATTCTTTCCTCATGGATGCTCCATCGTACTTGCTAGTAGCCCATCATGAATTCATCCTGGTATTTCAACATTGCTTTTCCTTTTGTTGGATGGCTTCTTCATCATGACATCTTCATAGAGTAGAATCAGTTATCTGCACCTTTTATATTTCCAAGGCCTTTAAAGGTATCAAGTGTTCTTTCTTCTTTTATCAAAGTTTTCCTTCCTTCTTTCGGGAGATGCCTTATCAAGGCATTTTGTTAGATAGTGATCCTTGGTGATCATGTTGTTCTTCACATGCTTGATCTCTTTCTTCATTTTCTTCTCCTCAGATAGATAGGTCAACCATATAATGCTTTTTGTGAAAGCATTCCTTCATTGCTTGCTTTCTGGACTTATCAACATGTCTTCTTACTTCTTAGTCAGCAATCTTATGCTCCTTATGTGATCATATTATTTTTTTGACCTTCATCGCGTTGTGGTACATGCCTTTAAGCATGTTCTTGGTGAAAGAGATTCTTTTATGGTTGATCATGTTATAGAACTATACCCATGACTCAATAATATATAAATAATAACATGAATTAAAATTTTATGCATACATACCTTTGATCATCCTTTGGTGTGTCCCTTCTTGCTTCATCTTAGCTTTCTTGCATATCATCCTTTTCTTGAATCCCATGAATGGATTCCCAATGAGAAATCCTCTTTGGTCCATGAAACTTCATTTGAAAATTCTCTTCATAGGATCTTAAAGATCCTTACGTTACAAATGTTTCCTTTCTTTTTGATGATGTAGGTTTTCTAAGATTCTTATCATGATAAATTTTCTTTCATCATATATGAGGTCCTATACTAGGTATGCTTCTTCTACACGAATGCATTGAGCTATATTTGTCATGCTTCTATATTCTAGAAGATATTTCTACTTATGCATTTTTGTTCTTATCATAAATACTACATCTACAAGAGTGTCTAGAACTCTATGTACATTATGTTGTTAGATTCTAGAGAGTGATTCTATCCATGTAATTTAGTTTATTCCTACATTCTCCTATTCTACTCAAAACTTTGAAAGAATTCTAGAAGAAAATATTTTGACCTAGTCATAGTATAGATATGAAGGATCTTCCTTTTGCTTCTTTCCTTCTTCTTTCATCTCTTGAGTTATGTGAGCTTCTTCCATCTTCCTTTTGTTATTGTTGTCCTTCTTAAGCTTAGGACAATTCCTTTTGTAGTGTCCATATTCTTGGTATCCAAGACATTAGATCTTGGACATGTCTTTGTTGTTTGTTCTTCGTGGACCAAACTTGTCAAATTTACCCTTTCATTTGGCCATGGTAGAAAATGCTTTCTCCTTTGATCCCACATCTTCTTTTTCCTTAAGTCTAGTTTCCTCTGTTCTACATAGAGCCCACATTTCACTGAGAGTGGTTTCTTCCTTCTTGGCATAAATCCTAGATGTGAAGTTTCCCCACTCCTTAGGTAGAACATTGAGTACAACAGTTGTCATCTCTCTATCAGGCATGACTTCCCCAAGCTCTTGAAGTTGATCTCTCATTTTAAATATTTTCATGAAGTAGGGAGCTATTCCTTCTTTTGTTATCTTCATCTTGTATAATTCATTCCTTAAGGATATTACTTCTCCGGTTGTGGATACTGAGAATAACTCTACTAGATTATCATAGATTTCTTTCGATGTCTCAAACATGGAGACATAGGGAATGGAAGAGTATTTGATTGATTCTATATGAATCATTTGAGCTCTTGTCTCATCCTTATTGTACTTGGATAAGGCTTGAGTCTGCTCCTTAGCAGGGATAATGATATTCCCTTTGACAAGTCCTAGGAGTTTATTCTCCTTGAGAAGTAGATCAGTCCTCTTCTTCCATGCAAGAAAGTTATTGGTCCTACCAATTTATTTCTTTCCTTGCAAAAATACATTGATGTATATTTAGAAGGGACATGTACTTACTTGATAGACTTTGAAATGTAATGGAATTGCTTCCTCCTTGCAGGCTTGGTGGCTTGTCTTTCTTGGATCTTGATGCTCTTCAAGTTTCCTTCTTCAAGTGGATTTGCTTGATGACTTGTAGCTTGATGTAGGTCTTCCTCCAATCTGCTCTTTTTTGTAGGTGCCTTTATGTAAGGCTCTTCTTCTAGGTTTGTAGACCTACTTGGTGAATAATGGATTGTAGACCCTTCTTGTACTTGAAGTGATTGAGACTTCTAGGCTTTATGCTTCAATTTTGTAAATGTTTCTCCTTGATGAGTGTACTTTAGTTTCCATTTCCTTGATGTGTCACCTTAGCTCTGATACCATCTTAGAGAATCTAGGGAAAAGTAGTGTTGTGATGATTCTCTGAGACATGATAACAATTTGTGAAGTATTTTTAGTTTTCTTGTTAGCTTATTCTTCTTCTTCTTCTTATTAGTGCATATGTGTGTGCTTTATCAAACTGCTACCAAAATCAAAATAACAATAATATAAAATTTGGCTCTCTTCCAGGGACAGACCCTCTCCACTCTTGAGAGGAAAAACCTTTGTAAGATTTCTCTTATTGAAGCTTCTTATTTTAACAACTTCCAAACCCTAGACCCTTGACTAGGATATCCTCCAAGCATAAGTCAAATCCTTCCTCCTTTTGCACTGTCACTTTCGACACATCTTTCGACACTTCTTCTGGCACTTTGTCTTCCAACACTTTGTCTTCTAGGTTAGGAAACCCTAGAATATTAGGGCTTCATTACTTTTTTATAGATAGAGGCTTCTTCACTTTTCTTTGGATACTTTGTAGGCCTAGGTATACATATGAATGTGGATATTTATGCTGCTACCTTAAACTGTTGGCAAACCCTTCCCGCACCTCGCATGTGTGACTATTTCTAGCCCTATCTTCCTCGTTTTTGTCTCTCCCTCCTTCGTTTGTGAGGTCACCTTCAACGCTAGAGTAGGAGGCTTTTGTAGGCCTAGTTACTAGCCCAAACACTAAATAATATATTACTACAACTTCACTACTAATCTGGTCACAAACTTATCCCTTATTCCTTCGCACGTGTGGATGTAGATGTTTCTTATCTTCGCTGTTCTATCCCCTTAACTTGCTGCCCTTGCAACCTTCTTCCTCATCTTATATTTTTCCACCTTTTTCTTCCTTTTTCCTTGAATATTTCAAATATGAATTGATGTCCTTTTGAGGAATGGAAAACCTCTATAAATGGAGGTCTTTCCCTCCTATTAAGGCCGACATGACTATCCTTAAATCTGAATTGACAAATTTTCTCTATAATTCAATTTCACCCATTGTTTTGCTACTTGTAGACTTCATTGCTACTAGGTGGGGATTTGACCATGCTTGGAGGTGTTCCCATGAACTTGTATGATGACTTACATGATGTAACATTCCCTCAAAGGGTCTTAACATAATTACATTTTGACGTTGACTCTCTAGAAGCACTTCAAAATGCGCTTGAACTATTTTCAATGAGCAAGAAACTCATTGACAAATAATACAAAAATAATTTCTCTTTTCTTGAATAAGTACAAATATCAAAATAACATTTATGAAGATTGAACCTAGTTACATTTTCTCCAACAAGTAGTGTCAAGGGTTTCCCATATTGAGTATAAGTTGTCATTTTCATGTTCATTAGGCTTGAGCATCTTATAATATGTCTGTATGTATTCACCAGAATAAGTGGCGAGTTGACTGCCACTTTCACTACGTAGCACAATGTGAGAATCATCCATGTGTGTAATGACCCATTCAATTACTTCTGCACATGGCATGACTGAGAATCTGCATGAGATCTTGTGCATCCTAGACTTCTTTATATTGATGTATTCATGCAAATATTCTAAGTCCCCAGGAAACCTCTCTTGCATGCATGTGTTATATAACTTTCTCCAAGTGACCTATGTATCTTTATCAATGAAGCACTGACTATCTGCGTATATGGGAACATTGGGCCTTGTAACTTCCATAGGTTCATCAACGTTTGCTTCTAAAAGTTATTTGGAGGTCACTTTGCGAGGTGACATGTCTCCAATAGATGGCGATAAAGAGGTGACACTCGTAGCATGAGAACCTGTTTGGGGCAACACATTCATAGTGACAATATTAACTTAAAAAAACCTAACTACGTAGAAACACTTGTCAATTACATTCAAAGATCCATTGCAGATGATAGATCATGAAAAAATATGAATGAAAACATAAAATAACTTGCATGGAAGAGAAAATACACATTCAAACTAGGAGGGTGCACTTTCAAAGCATGAACGGGAAATACATTCGGGGCTTTGTAGTGTTCTCATCCACTCAAGAAGGGAGGAAAAATCAACAAGGGCACACTGTCGCACCTTGAAGGGTTGAAGGGATGGGAAAAAGGGCCTTAAGGTCTTTCTTATGTGCCCATGTGCTCAACTAGACAATGAGGGAACATTGTCGCACTTTGGAGGGATGAAGGTTAAAGTGAACAAGGCTCCGGGCCTTCACAATGCACTCATGCGCTCAAGGCAAAGGATGGTGCACTGTCACATGCTGAAGGGTCGAAGGAAAATGCTTTGTGCTTCATGATGCTCTCATGCATCCAAGAAGAAAACTTGGTCAAACAAGGAAACATTTTCGAGGTTGATGGGGCTTTGAGCTCAAGAAGTACGTTGTCCTTGCTGGAAGATTAGAAACAAGTTTAGTCAATAGGATTTCAATGATAATATGATGAAGAGAAATATTAGCTTTATAGCTGTTGTCACATGTATGGTGGAAGATGGAAGGTTTCAAGAATGTGAAGAGTTTCTTGCATGCGACAATGTATTAAAACTTGAAGCATGAATATTCAACATAAATGCCAACAAACAAACAGAAAACAAGATATTGATAATAATAAGAGAAATATTTGGCAGAGAAATGATGAAATGCAATAGAAGGATTTGACATTCAAACTTACTGCAGCATTGGCTGATGAATAGTTTCTTAATTCCCCAGCTGTGAGCTCATATCAAATGAAATGATTATGCAAAGAATGATTAACTATGTTTATTTAAATAAATTAACATGCAAAAATGATCCATGCATGAATTCTACTTGTCGTCGCATGAAAGGGTGAGTTAAGAGGAGTTAAGAAGGCTCCTATTTTCTAGGAGTTCCCTCATGCAACAAGTTGGATCATGCATGCAACTAGTTAGGGCACATGTGTTCAACACAAAGGAGTGCACCCAAGTAGGGCACACTTGCTCAACATGAAGGAGTTCACTAAAGTAGGGTGTAGTCCTTCAACTCGAAGAAGTGCTCTCAAATCAAGTGCATGTCTTCATCAAATTAAAGTGTGATTATTATTTTTGTGAGAGATTTTATTGCTTTTGTTTTTTTTTGTGCTATTTGAGTGTTTTTCGAGTGTGTGCATGGCAATAAGGAAAGTTTATAAGTTAAGAAATATGATGAGTTCACCTAAACATGGATTAATTAACTCAAGTGATTCTAATGGTTAAGTGATGATGCTTAAGAAACATTGAATTAGAAGGATACGACACTAGGATAAAACACATAAATAAGAAAAAAAACATGATCACTCAAGAGGGCTTGAAACGACAGTTATCGTAGGCTCCAAAATTGACATAGGAAAAACATTTGGAGGTTCGTTTTCATAGTGAAAACACTTGGCAATACACTAGGAGAACCCGAACTTCTCTGAAATGGTTTCATTGTAAGCACAAACTTGCATACCTTCAAGAAGTATTGATTCGATTAGTGGGTTACCTTAGCTCTCCATTCTACTTGGTTAAAGATATAGTCTCCCCTATTCCATTACTCAACGTAACACAAAAATAAAACAAACAATATCATTATATTGTCAATGTAAGTAAGGGTAATATAGTATGGTGAATGAAACAATAAGAGTACGAGTTTTATATCTCTAATGTTGCTCTGCTGCAAACAGGCCTAGATATTACCATGATAGAGTCGCTTCAGGAACACAAATGTTGCTTTACTGCTAGTGAGCCTGGATAGTACCCCAAAAAAGTCGCTTGCTTCACCTCCCTATGCAGGAAGCCTTTCTCTTCTTTCACCCTTAATGTTTTCTTTTATTTTCATATAATTATGCATAGGCACTTATTATTTTCACGGGTGGAAGAGGGATCCCAACTTATTGAGATAAGAGGAGGTTTTCCCTTAAGAGACAAGTTTTATACCTTTGATATTTTGATCGCTAAACATTTCCCTTATCTTATTGTAGAGACATAGATAGGCCAAAACATACATATTCATAATAGGACCAAGTGCAGGAATGGGAACCCTAAATAGATGTAGGCTTCATGGTTTTTTTACAACTTCCCGACTAAAGGATCGTATTTTCCATCGAAAAATCATCGAATGAAAAGAGATAAACCAAATCAAGGAAGAGGGTAAAAGATAAGCCAAGGGTTAGGTGTACTTCAAATTTCCATTCACAAAAGTTAAGCCACATCATCTCAAAGCTCAAACCGAATTTATTCAAAAACAAACAAAATCAAAAGAATAAAACGTAAACATGAGAGATGAAATTAAAAAAAAAATAATGCAATGCATCTAACTACACGCAACCTATCCTAACCTAACCTACACAATGGTGGGTCCAGTCACGTAAAGTGAAATTTCCAATGTAGCTACAAAAGCTGCTCTCAATTTTGAGACCATAATATGTGATTGTGAAGGATTAGAACAAAAGGCAGTGCAATGAACCAAAGAAACCATGCAAACATCTACATTGACCGGCATAAACAGGAAGCACAACCACAATGGTATACTGCCCTCGATTGATCTAACACACAATAAAATTCACAACAACAAAAAATAAAAGGCCTATAACCATACAAAACCTTGCGAAAAGGTATGCAAGTACAAGTGATGTGACATAGGTCCAAATTTAAAAGAATCTTTAGGTGAGTCCACAATGGGATCATGGAAACAACCTTTAGGGAAAGATAAGCAAGAATGACGAAACAAAGACAAATCCATGTCATAAACAATTCCATCAGGATGACCATATCCAAGCTGTCATGCATGTGGGATTCTTTTATAGATGATTGAAAAGATTCGTTAATATTCTCCTTTGTTTCCACATTACAGATTAGATATTTTCTTGAGATGGGATACATTGGTGGAAAATCAATAGTCAAATTAAATCTCCTCCCTTGGGGGTTGAAAAATTTTGCATGGATAAAATGAGCATCCTTCAGGAGAGAGTCACCATCCTATGTGGTGACCTGAATGATGAAACTTTGTAAAAGAAACACAAATTGACCAAACTCACAAATACTATCATGGTGACAGGAACCTGATATAATCATCAACATATGATGAGGTTCCCTACTCACCTGACTTAAATTTGAACCCTAACAAGATTGATATTCGATTGGAGAAAACACAATCAAATTCTTATCAAAATAACATTCAGTAATAAAATAATGAGATTTAGAAGAAGATAGATTTTCAAGAGTATTGAAAAAATATTCGATAATAAGCATGCCATTTTCTTGATCAAATGAGGATATACCTAAAAGGAATTCATCGATAATTGCCTTAGACACCATTTGAAATTACTGTAGATCAAAATATTCGTGTACGAACAAATATTCATCCATAATACTTGGAAAATAATCACCATATAATTTAGAAAGAAGAAAATCATCAGGGTCATGATCATCCAAGGGTTTATCTAGATTAACGGGTGGAAGATTGACTAGATAAATATCAAGATTAGAAGATGGTTGATTGATAAAATCATATGAATCAATATAGGGGGAAGATGTGAAAGAAAAGTTAGTTATTCATCTTCTAATATATATTTTGATTTAATGATCGCTTTATGTTAAAAAAGCAGAACATCAAAAGGAGGAGGACATGGAACAAAAGACAGGTCCAGTTCTTCCTCGGGATGCTGGAATTATTTTGGTTAAGGAGGACATGAGAAATCAGTTTCAAAATATTTTCTTGACATGCATACTAAGAAATTTTATTTCTCATCTGAGAACTTCCAACCCACATGCTCATTTGGGAAATAACACAGATGAAGGATTTAATAAAAAAAAATGTTCAAGAGATTCTTTCAGTTCCATTCTAAGTTGATCAATTTCATTAAGGACATCTTAATATTTGTACTTGTCAAAAACATGACGAAGTTCATTACAAAATGCTTGAAAGATGTGATAGAAGCAAAGAGTAGAGAATAACACCATTTCTTCATGCAACCATCTAATGTAAGGGTAAACAACAATGCATGGATCTCTTCTGAACAAACCCCATTCAAGGAGCAGAATTGGAAAAATTCAACAATGTAATCTAGGACAGTTGTTGTACCATAACCACCAAATTTAAATGGTGACAAGTTATGAAGAAATTCCACGGGGATTGAAATATTTAAAGAAATAATGAAACACCTCAAGATTATGATTTGGGATGAAGCCATTGAAGGTAAGAGATTCAAATAGACTTGATAGGCTCAACTAGTCATTTGGCCCTCCTTCTAGCGCTAAAAATGTTGACGGTGCTAGATGTCACCAAAAATGTAAGGGGATCTCCCAGATGTGAAGTACCTATTAGACCTCACACCATTTGGTGTAAGAGTCCCATCCGATCATATGGTCTGACCACCATTGGAATGATTTAAAGATATGCCTTGGGTAACAACTACCACAAGAGAACACACACTACTTTGGGGGAGAAAGAATGTGAGCTGTGTGAGAGATCCAATGTTAGGTATACGAGGGGGACTTCCGTGGCTGGTGAGGGGAAATGAACCATTGGTTAGAAAAGTAATAGTACTATCCTAAAGGGGGACTCAAGAATAAAGAGAAATGATTGACAAGTTCCAGTAGATTAGTCCACATAGTAAATAAGAATCGTTAAAGCATAACAACATCCATTCAATAATAGTTTTAACTAAGTAACAAATTAGTTCATTAACTTAGTATGTCAATAAAGCAACATATACCATAAACATAACCAGAATAGTCCAACTAGATCTATGATACATGTATTAAGGAATGCTGACCCATTGATCTTGTGATTAAAAGTGTAAGGTCCCAAGTACACTGTTACATAGATGGAACACTGTATACAATAGTAGAACACAAATCCATAGCTTGCTTCTCCAAAGAATGATATATATCCTATGTATTACAAGAGAAGGCAAGGCAAGACCTCTAGAATCTAAAGCCTTCCTAAATCCATGACCAAAAAAATCCATTTTCTTCAGTTATGAGGAGCTATTTATAAAAATTACAATGACCTTTGAGCTTCCTCATGACTCTTCAACTCCTATAACTATCCATATTCACTACATGATTCTTTACATTCCAACATGTTATTTTCATATTCCACATGTCTCCCTTGGACTTCATTTCATAATACTTATTACATAAGACAATTTACAAATGAGATGGTGGCCTAATAAGACAAAAATGACTATGGGACAAAACTTGTCAAATAGATAAATCATTTGTTTCTTCATGGAGTTCACTTGCAATATAAGCGTGCCATGCTCTTAACTCCTTTGTGATGGCCTTGACCCAAATTGGAAAGTCCTCTTTGTAGTACATATTCACCTCCATTGTCTTGTCCAGTATGTTCTTGTAGCTTAACTATACATTGTTCCACAACCATGATAGCTTCATGTACACTTTGACTGGTGCAAATGCATACTTTTGAATAATGTCTTTAGTTACCTCCAAACCTTGCTTCTCGCCCGCTTTCTTGATTTGTTCAATATATTCTTTGACCTCCTGAAAGATGACCTCCCTACCTCTAATTGATTCAAGAGTTCCAATGGAAGGCATCCTGTGCTTCTATCTTAGAGACTCACCCCGTTATGCAACCAGTTTTATGCAACAATAGTACTAACCAACTGTGCTCCCATATGCGAGTAATTTTGTAGGTGGAGTCTCAACTGAACTCTATCCATTTTTGTGGAGACATTATCCTTCCTTTCCAAATGCTGTGGGGAAACTGGATATTTGGAACCACTCCTACTTCTGATCGACTACTCTATTTTCTATCTTCAAGAGTTTCACCACTTCTTGTGTGTTCTTCTGGATGCCAATGAGAGAAGCCATGACCTGTTGTATAAGTATCGTTTTTTCATATAGTTGCACCATGGTATCCTCCATTGCTTCCTACTCTTCTTGCATGGATGACTACCATTCTGAGGTATTGAAGTTATGTGATGAAAGTCTCTGGTTCTCCATTGCAAGATGCTCTAATTGTTTCTTTATCACATTAAGTTCTCTTCTCAACACGGTGTTCTCATTCAACAAGTGTTTTGAGTTATCTTATGCCACTGTAGCGAATGTAACATTTTCCTCCGTGACCACCCTTGCATTTCTTCTAGTGTTGGAAGTGATCACTCTCTGTAGAAACTGAGACTATATTATAAGGATTCTTTGAGAACTATCTATACTTCTATTGCACGATCCTCTTCTTCAACTGATCAAATGTTATGCTACACACATCTATGACTCTATCTGCTCGTGAGGGTGTCATCCCCATCTCTCCAAATGGAAGATGAATTCCTGTGAGAGGATTTTCTCATGGATTATCTGATCCTTCCTACATTTATTGGATGGTATATTGTTCCTCAAAATTCTCCTCTTCTAGCTCATGATTCAACTGTTTTGCTTCCAATCTTTGTGCTGCTTCCTCCTCTTGGGAATTCCTTTGCTGCTCTTCTTCTAGCCTCCTCCTCTCTTCTTCTTCCACTTGTTGCTATTCAAGAAACTCATCATGTAGACTTTTTCTCTCCTCTTATATTTCTCCTTAACTAGCTTCTAAGTTTAAGGGTTCAACTTTACATTTCTTGCTGCTCTCACCTATCTTGGAATATCTGATCCTTTTCTTAGGAGTTAGTCTCCTTACTTGAGGTGTTATCTCCTCCTCCTCCTGCTCTTGCAAATCTTGGCTGGTGGGTTGTGGGGTGAAATGGCCTCCATTAATGGACATGTCTTCATGTTAGCATTGTACTAATTCTTTATTTTCTCATCCTTTGCTATGGACATATATGAGTACGTTGTATTGTGATTGACCCTTTGACAATGTTGCCTGACAATTCGCCTAGGATCATATCCATGGAAATATTTAGTAATGAAGTGTAGGTGGTCTAAAGCTTGTATCTCTGCTGCTATAGCCTTGTGACTCTTTAGTTCATGCAATTTGATCCTCAATGGAGAGATAAGCCAAGGGGATTTATTCCTCCCA
Organism: Pinus taeda; assembly: GCA_000404065.3. Classification (NCBI taxonomy): domain Eukaryota; kingdom Viridiplantae; phylum Streptophyta; class Pinopsida; order Pinales; family Pinaceae; genus Pinus; species Pinus taeda. Next base: position 312,159 of record APFE030685616.1, read on the forward strand.
TGAAGAATTCCAGATAATCCTTTATCTTACTGATTTGCAACTTCTTTCATGACCACTTTGTTGGTCACATATCGCGGCATAAGGTGAGGGGATATTAGCGATAGATTTATGTACCCTCTAGAGCTACAAACTAGTCTGTGATATCTCAAAGTGACTCATTCACTGGATCTGTCATGCAAGGATGATAGATCTCAAAATTCATGTGAAAGATAACTGTAAAGAAGTGTTCAACAAACTTCTCATATAGGTCTCTGAAGCTTATCTCTGATAACACTCTGCAGTGGATGTAGACGAGAACTTATCCTTTGGAGTCCAGTTCGAATTCATTCCTAGGAATGCATACTGTGCACAGATTCCATCTAAGAGAAATATAGACATGTAGAATTTTGGTTCTTGGTGTGCTCATAAATATGATTTTTCCTGCCCCACCTGGCACTACAACTCAAATGATATGATATTTTCCCGATTGGAAAATCTCCTATGGGTAAATACTATGTTGAGTGTGCATATCTAGTTCTCATGGAACACCTCAACATTCTTTAGCCCATACAACAAACAATACATAGCTATTAGGTACTATAACACTCTCCTCCCACATCTACCCAAGCAACCGGTCAACTGGGGTAAACATGCGACAAGAGGCCACTATGGTAAGAATCAACCTCCTAGGTAACCTTAAGGAAATGTAGTCGACGAAACAAGACCTTACAAAACTCCGTCAGGTGATTCAAGACTCCCAAGAGCTAATCCACCACTTCAGGTGCCCAACCCCTGATTTAACCTATCCTTTCAATGAAATAAACCCAAATTCACTCCCATGACAAGGCATGCATGCGACTGGAACCCTATAGTCTCTCCCAATGACTCCAAGAGAGAGACTGCAGTCTTTTCTAGCTAGTTCTCTGCAGAGACTGCGAGATTTAAGCCTCTTTTTCAGGGTTAGTCTCCAAACCAATGCCTAGAACTTGATATGATTTTCCAAGATAATAAATGACACCAATGAAAATCCTCTAACATAAAACTTGATCAAGGGATTGATCTAACCAAGCCTAACCATGACAGACATTTTATGAAACAATTAGTAAATATGCAACCTACAGGTGTAAAAAATAGATATGAGCATAGGGGTCTCATATTTATTTGAGATTGACCATGAAGCATTGTTTTCTTATCACTTTAACTTCCATTCCATCCATTAGTTCATAGACACATTGTTCATTCATCTATAAGTAAAAACATGATGAGAGCCATACATAGTTGCTGCCATAAAACATATACATAACCAACATAATAGGGACAAAAATATCAATGAAATCACATCCATATACACCACATATAATCCATCATAATATTCACAAAAATACCAAGGTAAATAACCTTTCATTACTGATGAAAATTCCAAACCCGAGATGGGACTTCCACGTTCCACTCGACCGTAGAATGGATGAGCCAAATCTCTCTTTAGCCATTCATCCCCGTGCCATATTCCAAGCATGAATGTGGGATCTCTAGAACACATCAATCAAAACACATCTAGGGCTTCGAGAAGCCATCCACCTCAACCCATCAAACATTGATTCCACCTCACGGTCAGACATAAAAAAACCATCATCATATCTATCTCTATCCCAGCCATCTAGGGCTCCAGAGTGTTTGTTCCAACCAAGGTTCCAAGACTAGTAACTTAACTCACAACTGTCATTGGGCTCCATAACGTTCATCCAATCAAGGCTCTAGGACTAGTAACTCAACCCACAAAGGGCTCAAAATCATTTGTACAACCAAGGCTACAAGACTAGTAACTCAATCCAAGCTGTTACAGGGCTCCAGAGCGTTTGTCCAACCAAGGCTCCAGGAAGTAGTAACAAAACCCAAGCTAAGGACACATGATAACTAGCCAAAAACACAACAAGGAAATAAAACCACAAACTCCATGCCTATCCAGGAAATGGAAAGGCTAGGAAATCCTCTGTCAATCTTGGAATTCCTCCATGCTAGTGACAAATAATAACCAAGAAACCACATGCAGGTTGCCAAAACTAGCGAGGAAAACATACATGCAACTAAATGCCTGCAAGAAAATTTGTTGTAGCTGTTTATCCCGATGCCCTCTTGCTCTTTCCTCCTCTTCCTTTTTGTTCTTGCTCCAAAATTCCAAGTATACCACACCCTCCAAGAGTGATCCAAGAAAACTCTAAGTATCCAAGAGTATGAAAGAGAGAGAATATAATAGAAGAGAGCTCCACCAAAACCTGTCAAAATATTGAGCCAAGAGCTTACACGGACTAAGGGCTTGCCAACAAATCATCAGAACCCATTTTATTAACGAGGCTTCTATTTTCTTCATTTTCCATTATTTTCCTTCTATTTCCTCCTCACATGAAACCTGTGACTTTTCACCTCCCTTTTCTCCTAATTTCATTTATTTTCATAAATAAATGTGCCAAAAAATGCCATTTTCTTTTCCAAAGCCCTATCCACTGCCTTTGCCAATTTCCTTAGCCATAATAAATTGAATCAACACCCATTAGGATGTTTCCCCCACCATTCAGCTTGGAATGCATGTCCAATCCTATGGCATATATATATATAATATATAACATTATTATAATATATAATATATTATATATATATATATTCTAAACTAATATAAATAATATATAAATATATATATAATAATAATAATATATATATATAGATAATATATATATACATATATTAATAATAAATATAATATATACTTTTTACGTGAATTTTCAACAGGGTTGTAACAAGTATTGATAAGATATCTATGAGAATATTTGTCAGATAAACTGCAGATGGGTGATGGAAAAACTTGGTAGGATCTCGACACCTTGTTTTGATAACTTGAGTAGTGTCAAGGGTTTCCCATATTGTGTAGAAGTTGACATTTGCATATTCATTGGGCTTGAGCACCTTATAATATGTCTGCATGTCTTCACCAGAATAAGTGTTGAGTTGGCTGCTACTTTCATTGCATAGTACAATGTGAGAATCATCCATGTGTGTAATGATCCATTCAGTTACTTATGCACCTGGCATGATCGAGAATCTTCATGCAATCATGTGCATCTTGGACTTCTTGATATTCATGTATGCATGCAAATCTTCTAAGTCTCCAAGAAACCTCTCCTACATGAATGTGTTATATATCTTGCTCCAAGTGATTTGTGTACCTATATCAATGAAGCACTAAGTACTTGATTATATGGGAACATTGGGACTTTTAACTTCCATAGGTTCATCAGTTCTTGCTTTTGAAAGTTCTTTGAAGGTCACTTTGCGAGGCGACATGTCCCCAACAAATGACGAAAAATAGGTGACGCTTTAGCACGAGCACCTATTTGGGGAAACACACTCATAGCAACAATATTAACTTAATATGGCCTAACTATGTAGCAACACTTGTCAATCATGTTCAAAGAGCCATCATAGATGATAGATCGTGAAAAACTATGCACTACAACATAAAATAACTTGCATGCAAGAGAAAATACAAATGAAAACTAGGAGTGCTCACATTCAAATTATGAAGGGAACATGCATGATCATTTAGGGCTTCATAGTGTGCTCATGCGTTCGAGAAAGGGGGAAAATCAACAAGGGTGTACTGTCGCACACTGAAGGGTCAAAATGATGGGAAAATGGGCCTTTAGGTCTTCCCTATGTGTCCATGCGCTCAAGGAGACAATGAGGGCACTTATTGCACTCCGAAGGGACAAAGGTTGAGGTGAAAAAGGCTTCAGGCCTTCACAATGTGCCCATGCGCTCAAGCCAAAGGACGGTGCATTCTAGCATGACGAAGGAATGAATGATGACACTTTGTGCCTTCATGATGTGCTCTTGCACTCTAAGGAAAATAGGGAAAATTTTATCACTCCAAATGATTGAAGGAAAATGTTTCATGCCTTCATGATGCACTCACGAAGAAAACTTGGTAAAACAAGGTGCAGATTTTGAGGCTGATGGGCCTTCGAGCTCAAGAAATGTGCTCTCCCTGTTGGAAGCTTGTAAACAAGTTCAACCCACAAGATTCGATGATAATATGAGGAAGAGAAGGATTTGCAAGGCTTTATAGTTGTTGTCGCATGCATGGTGGAAGATAGAAGGTTTTAAGAATGTGAAGGGTTTCTTGCATGCGATAGTGGATTAACACTTGCAACATGAAGATTCAACATAAATCCCAACAAAAAAACTAAAAAAAAGATATCAATAACAAGAAATGAAAGATTTGGCATTGAAATGATGAAATGCAATAGAAGGATTTGACATGTAAAGTTACTTGCAACACTATTTGATGAAGAGATTCTTGATTCCCTAGCTGTGCACTCAAATCAGATGAAATGATCATGCAAAGAATGATTAACTATGTTTATTTATAGAAATTAACATGAAAAACTGATCCATGCATGAGTTCCACTTGTCATTGCATGAAATGGTTAGTTCAGAGGAGTTAAGAAGGCTCCTATTTTCTAGGAGTGCGCCCTCATTCAACAAGTTGGCTCATGCATGCAACTGGACAGGGTGCATGTCTTCGACATAAAGGAGTGCACCTAGGTAGGAAACACTTGCTCAACTTGAAGGAGTGCGCTCAAGTAGGGTTCACTCCTTTAGTACGAAGGATTGCACTCAACTCAAGTGCATGTATTCATCAACTTAAAGTGCACTTTTTCTTTTTGTGAGATATTTTCTTTCTTGTGATTGCTTTTGCACGCTTTTTGGGTTTTTTTGAGTGTGTGAATGGAAATAAGGAAAGTTTCTAAGTCAATAAAGATGATGAGTTCACCTAACCATGGATTAATTAACTTAAGTGCTTCTAATGGTTAAGCGGCGATGCTTAGTAAACATTGAATTAGGAGGATTACGCACTAGGAGAAAACAAATAAATAACAAAACAAAAACATGCCGACTCAAGAGGTCTTGAAATGACAGTTATCGTAGGCTCCAAAATTGACATAGGAAATTTTTTTGGAGGGTCATTGTCACAACGACAACACTTTCTTAGCAGCTTAAAAAAATGGCCAAAAATAAAGCTAAGAAAGATACAAAATGTGATAAAAACATCTACTATCATGGGCTCATGAAAATGATTTCTGAATGGGAACTCATGACGACAAATGAAACATAGCCATCCCTGTTAAAAAGGCTCAACTTTGTCATAATGGATGAAGATGTGGAATGGGTACAAGATGATATGGGATAGTGTTGTAGCCAGCAACAACCCCCCTTTTTCATTTAAGAGTTGTCTAAAACACTAAATGAATGGGGACCCTTAATTAAATTTTTAAGAAAAAACAAGTTTTTCTTTCTTCAAAATAAGGTTACCATTGTAAGCTTGGAAACGTCTTTCGAATATTTTTAAACTAAGTCTACGATAAGGTAAAAGTCTTTAAAACTGCGTTGCAAAAAAGATAGGAAATGCCTTCATTCCCCTATAAATATCAATATGCGCAAGACCCCCGTGTTAAGCATAACATCACATCGCAATGAAGTAATGCTCATAAGGAAAAACCTCAAGATCTGCCGATCTACGATAAGACCGATCGCAAGATCGCATATCGCAGAAATAAACTGGCAATACTTGACAAACATTAAACTTCTGCGACCTGCGATGTTGCGACTAGCGATGTTGCGATCGCTGCGATGGTGCAATCTGTGATCTTGCGATTTACGATTGGCGCGATTTGCGATGGCACGATCTTCGATGTTACGTAAGCAAATCATGAATCACTTAATCACGAATCCTTCGGGCGCGCCATTCAAAGAAAAGCCACTTACCATAATCTGACCCAAAATCATGCATTTTTAATGATAGTAAATGGATTAGTTGTCAGTTATTAAATGAAATGAAGACGCGTGCTTTTGTAAAGAATTACTTCACGTAAAGTGGCCTATTTGATATATCTGTTGCATTTAAAACTCTCCCATCACCTTTCATAATCAGTCATTTCCACTTCACTCGTAATCTCCAGGAACAAAGAGATAAGATGATTCAAAGCCGAACACAGGAGCAAATGGGAAAGAAACATAATGCTCAAGGCTCCGAGGCGAAGGAAAAGACGAAGGAGATGGTGCCTTTGTATACAGACACTGCCTGCAACAGGGACGCAGGAATTTCGACATGGGAAGGCATGTATAGGCTACTGGAGGAAGAAAATCCTAGAGTAATGAAGTTTGATACTACCGTGGGCTCACAACACTCTTCCGAGGCATCCTTAGAGGAGCTAGCATGTTCATTTCTTCACCGAATAGCAGCTAGACCCAAAATTTTACCGTATACAGATATGATCAAGTGGATACTTGACAATGCAGAGTTACAGGGCAGACAATTTTCAAGGTTCAGGGACATGGGCTCATAGGATCATTTGCCGCGTAAGACTTAAAGCTTATGTATCATCTTCCTGAACCTCAGACGACCTACAATGCACAATTTGTCAAGAAATTTGCAGCAGAAAACCCAAACCTGGCAGAGACTACTAAAGACTGGTCGAGAAAAGAGGAGCCGCTCAAAAAGGACAAAAACGGTATGTACAACACTGGTTCCCTCACCTCTCCGTATTGTTTTGCTGCGGCCATGCTTTGTAGGCTATTTGGGATGCCAGACATCAATAAATTTTCGTATGAATGGCTACCACTCATAGACACTGCCACAAACGCCGATATCGTGGATTGGGCCAAGATATTTTCTGATAATCTATACACGGCTATTATGAATTACTGGTCTAAAAGATCCTTGTCTCAAAATATCTATCCCCCTTTTTATCTGTCCACATATGTTATGGATACAGAATACTTAGCTTGGCAGGATGGAGAGGAAGGGAAAAGAGAAAATGCACCCAGAATAAATGAGAATCATAAGGAATTTCTCTTTAACAAATGGGACGATCAAATCAGGCAGGCAGAACAAGCAGCGGAGACAGCGACCACGCAGGCAAACATTCTTATCGACTGTGTAAATGAGAATTTACACATAGCCAACTTAATCGAGGAGACCACACCGGGGTACCTACCAAATAAACTACGACTGGAGGCAGAATGGAAGCAGAAGGCGCAGGAAAAGGGAAAAGCGATCCAGGCATTGAACAAGTTAAATTGGGAGTGTTACTGGGCATACTTGGTCAAGCCACACAGTCAATAGATGACTGTGAAATGCATCATAAACTCAGCCGAAAAAGTAGTGCCAGCTCTCATAGATTCTATTTTCGCAGCCCAGCTCAGCGCAGAAGTCGGCCAACCGACTCTTCTCAAGTCCATGATGAACACTTGCAGTTTTAAGGACCAAGTTCAGAAATAGCTTATTTTTAGAAGTTTTGTTTTTTCTTTTTATTAGATTAGAAAAAGGATGGTCATTTGAAAACCGTATCCTAAAATTTTGTAAAAACACTATTATTAGAATTAGGAAGTAGTATTTTAACCCTTCTCATGCATTTAGAGAAGGGTCCAGAGATTTGTCAAAAACTTGTCCTCGGAACATGCACTTCTGCACCCTCAGAGGAGGTTTTGGTGAATGGATGGATTGAGATTTATTTTTATTTACATTTTGATGTCTGCTACTGATGTTGCACTTTTGTACTCTTAGTAGATGTTAGAACAAGTAGATATAAACCATTTTTGCTTGAAGTTTGTGAGTAGGATTAGTCATAAATGGTACTTTTATCTCTTGGCCATTTCTGCTTATATTCTTAAAGTGATATACAGTTTTCAGTTGTTTATATGTTATTGCATGAATGTATGAGTTACCATTTGGCACTTCTATACGGTGGAACCATTTATTTATGTCTGATATATGAATAACTTATTATGCGATATGCTGTTCACAACTGTTTTGCCTAACTGCTTATGCAAAGTGGTTTATCTTAATTGATTTCTATTCTTATAATAGCAGAATGATCTTTATTACCAGTTATTGTTTGAAATCTCTTTAGATCGCATAATAGAAGAAATACACCTTGGGTTAGCGTAGATTAGATGTGTTGTTTCTCATTAGATTACAATAGCATAGAGTTAGTTTAAAAGTCTGAATTAAATCAGCTTTATGTACTCTTAGGTTAGCATCATCCAACTCTGCACACACACACACCCTTAGATTGGGAAGCTGGTCCCATTATCCCCAGTCGGACCCGCTATACCAGACGGATAAGGAGCTACCAACCAAGGTCCGGACCGGGTGGGTATCCCCCTTGTTGTCGACCGGATTTTCGAGGCTTCAACATATTTGGCGCTAGAAGGAGGGCCGCGAACTATGAATGACACCTAAATCAAAATCTAAATACCATTCTAAGAGTAAATTGCCCTCATCAACTCCCCCGACTTCCTCAGTACGTTTAAATTCAGAGTCAAAAGTCGCTTGAGTATTAACCGCTGCTACATACCCTAATATTTCAGACCAATCTACCATTGAACCCCTTGAAGTTCAAACTCTGACTCTCAAACTCCAGGGATTTTCTATTTTTACACTGAGGTCTGATAAATCTCAAAGCAGCGTGACTTCGCAGTACAATCCTGCTCATCCCCTGACCAAAATAAAGAGTGAAAAATTTGACATCCAGCCAACTGAATTCCCTCTCCCCACCAGGAAAAGAGCAAGGAAAACACCACAAGAGTCTGACAGTGAGACTCTTTCATCTACATCGTCCATTTCAACTCCCTCACCACGAAGTCAGCCACCCACATCTTCATTCCAAACCACTCATCCATCTTCCACAACCCCTCTTCTTCAATCATCTAAGATCATAATATCTTCATCTTCCCAGCCTCAGGGATCATCCTCTGCACTTTCATTTACTAGCAGCTCAACGATGGCCCAGTCTCCATGGAACAATCCTGGGGTAGTTTTAATGCCTCCACCCCTGAGCCAAATACTGGCCCATCCTGAGAAATGGCCACCCAAATTCAATCCAGAATCAGGCATGCTAGCTGAAGAGCACATTAACAATTTCATGCTTTCTGTCAATCTCAACGGATCTACCAACGAGGACACTATTGTCCGGCTTTTTCCATATACAATGCAAGGAACAGCCGGCTCATGGTACTTTTCATTACCCTCCGGGCCAGTCACAAGTTGGTACATTTTTCAAAGTCAATTCCTCACCAAGTTTGGTGATGACAGATCAACGACAACGTTAATTAGTGACCTATCCAATCTTAAAGCCGAGGCTAGAGAACCCATCAAAGATTTCAATTTACGGTTCAATAAAATCCTCAACAAAATTACCACTGCTTCCCAACCCAGCGAAGAAGTAAGATGTGAATGGTATATTACGGCCTTACCATCAAACTTAGCAATCTTCGTGGATAGGGCAAATAAAACAACTTTAGTTGAAAACCTGAAAGAGGCGATAGCAGTAGAGAAATGCGTATTAGCCCTGGAAAAGAGATCTGCGATAGAGGAACGCAAATCTAAAAAAGTCATCTTCAAGGAAGACCCCAAGAAGAAACAAAAGAAAGATCCTTTCGATTTGGAAGGATTGTAAAAATTATTAAAGACCATGTCCAATGAAATGATTGACATAAAAAAACAGGTAGCAGAAACTTCTTCAAAAAAGCCCTACAGAGCTTTTAAAATAGGCCCTTCAATGGATGTGAAACCACCCAACGCTATCTCAAATGTCGAATCTGAAGAAGAGGAAGAAGAAGAGAGTACGACTGAAGAGCAGATCGATGACGAAGAAGTTGTGGAACTACAAGGAATGTGGGATTTCATCCTCCCACAAGAAGACGATCAAAAAGCATTTCCGGTTAGCACATGAAGGAAAAATCAACTTGATCCTCCCCAAACTACCGCTAAGCAGAAGGGCGCAAGCCCTGCAGCAAAAGATAAAGTCGCAACAAAGAAAATGACCGCTAAAGCGACTCAATCTAGCCCAGTCCAACCAGATCAAACACCTCCATCGAGAACACTGATAGTGTCGGATGAAATGGAATATAATATTATTGATGACATGAAAAAGACTACGGCTAATATCACTCTTTATGAATTGAGCAAATTAAAACATCAACAGAAGATAATGATGAAAGAATTACATGCCGTGCCTACTACATCTTTGCCTACAGCTGTAGCTTCCCACAACATGGGAAGACCTCCAACCAACATGACCAATAAGATTGATCCAAATGACATCGCCTTGATTGGAGGAAGATCAAGATCTCACACTCCCCCTTTTCTTCTCAATTATGAAATTTTCAATAAAAATGTGCACAATTGTTTGGTAGATTCTGGGGCTTCAACGAATATTTTACCCAGATCAATATGTGCCAAGTTGAATGTTCAACCACAAAAATCCGCAATGCACATAGTTCAGCTTGATCGATCTCAAGTCGAAGTGATTGGTGAACATAATCAAGTGACCATAAGATTGTCGTCTAACCCGAAGGTATGTCAAGTTATTGGCATTCTAGTAGCTGATATCCCATAATTCTATGGCTTAATTCTTAGCAGGGATTGGTCCGAAAGACTCCTTGGATACTTCTCAACTGACTAGTCGCACATCTGGTTACCCTACAATGGTAAACCGAATCAAATAAAGGTTGAACGAGAGTTACACCAAAAGTACATAGTAACGAAATTGGAGGGAGAAAATGAAGCAATAGCATATAACAGTAGCATCATAGGCAATTATTCGATAGATTCTTTCCTCGACAATTTCAATGCTCATACATCACCTTACTTAGAAAATTCAGTTTTGTCCCAAGTCGAAAATTTTTCCCAAACTGATAATTCAAAGTGTGTTAATTTTGTAGATAAACCTGTAAATACATCTTTGTTTTGGAAATTGTATTTTGATGGCTGTAAATCTAATGAAGGAGCAGGAGCAGGATGCATTCTGATTAGTCCAAAAGGAAATAAGACCATGCTTATGTGCAGACTTGAATTCGATTGCAGAAACAATACAGCAGAATATGAAGCCTTAGTGCAAGTCCTATACAAAGAAATCGGGTTGAACGTCAAGTATCTTCAAGTCTTCGCAGACTCTGAGATTGTCATCAAACAGGTACGTAACACCATACATTACCTATCATGTCATTTGAAACACTATCAATCTTTAGTACAAGATCTGACTGAGCATTTCATAGCATTCAATATTTCGTCAATCCCAAGACTCGAAAATGTGAGCGCAGACCTTTTAGCTAACGTAGCCTCTAGAATTATTCCCTCCGAAGATTTTAGTCCAGATAGATTCTCAATAGAATTAATCTTTAGACCATCCATCCCTGACAACATTACAAACTGGAGAGTATTCAATGACGATCCTGATATTGTAAATTTCCTCACTTCTGGAGGATCCTACTCCAATCAAATAATTGACAAAGACCATCACGATCGACAAATACAACAAGATAGCACTAATAATGCTATACCTAAATCAGTGGTTAAGTTGGAAGACTTATACGATTTGAAAACTCAGTTTAAAAGGTCTACCAATTCTAAGCTCTACAGTTCGACTCTGAACTATGAATTAGTAAACCTGGGAACCGATGATAAACCACAAAACGTTAATCTAGGCCACAGCCTAGCCCCTGAAGAAAAACTAGCATATATTCGTCTTTTGAGACAATACAAAAATGTTTTTGCCTGGAATTACGATGAGCTGAAGACATACGACACTTCTATCATTCAACATACTATCCCTATGATTGACAACGAAAAACTTGTCCAACAGAAACTCAGAAAAATCCACCCCAATTTAGAAAACCAGATAAAAACTGAGCTAAATAAGTTATTAAAAGCCAAAATAATTTTCCCCGTCAGACATTCCATATAGTTCTCCAATATGGTACTCGTTAGAAAGAAAAACGAAGATATTAGAATCTGCATCGATTTTCGGAATCTCAACAAAGCCTATCAAAAAGACAATTTTCCCCTCCCACCTATGGAGCATATATTACATGCAGTAGCAGGCTCAGAACTAATGTCTTTTTTGGATGGATTTTCAGGATACAATCAAGTGCTGGTACATCCCGATCATCAGTTAAAAACCACATTCCGAACTAAATGGGGAACATACGCATATCAGAAGATGCCATTTGGTTTGATCAATGTCGGCGCTACATTTCAGAGAGCCATGGACATCACATTCAAGGGTTTAGCCAATAAATCTGTAGTAATTTATTTGGATGATATAACAGTGTACTCCAAGAAGTGAAGTGACTATCTGAAAGACTTGAAACAAATCTTTCAACGATGTTTAAGGTATGGGATTTCACTTAACCCAAAGAAATCTTTTTTCGCATTAAGTGAAGGAAAACTTCTGGGATTCATAGTGTCAAAATCTGGTATTCACATTGAGCCTGACAGAATCAAAGATATTTGTGAAATATCCCTACCTCATAATAAAAAAGCCATGCAATCTTTCCTTGGTCAAATCAATTTTGTGAAGAGATTTGTCCCAGATTTTTCACGAATTGTTTCTCCTTCGCGAACCATGATAAAAAAGAATTCAGATTTTAAATGGGGTCAAGATGAGCATGAAGCATTCAACCTGATCAAACAAGCTATCGTTAATGCTCCATCTTTAGCGACCCCGAATTTTTCAGAATCTTTTATCTTATACACATTCACCTTAGCGAAATCATATGCCGCGATTCTAACTCAAGCAAATCAAGAGAAAGCAGAAGCTCCAATCGCATTTTTTAGCTCGAATCTACAAGGTGCTGAACTCAACTATTCAGATGTGGAGAAATAGGCATATGTTGTTTTCAAAGAGGTCAAATATTTTAGACCTTTCTTACTTAAAACCCATACCAAGGTCATAGTACCGTTTCCAGCGGTAAGAAATATTCTAATACAGAAGGATGTGGGTGAAAAAAGAGCAAATTGGATCACTGCTTTACAAGAATACGACCTTGAGATCAAACCAGCAAGCATTGTGAGAGGTCAAGGCTTCTGCAAAATGTTGGCTGGAGCATCGCAAATTCGTGAAAATTCATCTAAAGAGGTACAAACATATGAGGTAAGCCTAAACGATGGAGAATCAATATATGCTGACACCATTTATTATCTTAAGAACGGGTATGCTCCAGCACACCTAGATCACACCAAGAAAAGAGCTCTGAGATTGAAAGCTAAACAATTTTAGCTCATAAATGATGTTCTGTTTAAAAGGAATTACGATTCTGTTCTTCTTAGGTGTCTTGAGAAAACTGAAGCCGAAAAGGTTTTGCAGGAACTCCATGATGGACCCGCAGGCGGACACTATGCCGGAGATGCAACTGCACATAAGATCTTACGTGCAGGATATTATTGGCCCACACTGTTCAAAGACTCACACAGTTACGTGAGGAAATGCCAAGTCTACCAAACTACTGTAGGGAGACAAAAGAAACCATCCATGCCACTACAGCCGGTAAAAATTGAGAAACCATTCAGTCAGTGGGGCTTGGACATAATAGGTGAGATCGTTCATCACTCTTCTAAGCAGCATAGATACATCCTCACGACAATAGATTATTTTACTAAATGGGTAGAAGCAGTTCCTCTCAAGACAGCTAATTCTGAAAACATCATTGAATTCATAGATCAATTTATAATCACTAGGTTTGGATTGCTGGCGACTTTAATGTTTGATAATGCCTCGTACTTTTCTGGGAATGCAATGATTGAGTTTGCACTTAAAAGAGGGTTCAAACTGAAATATTCGGCCAACTACTATCCGCAAGGTAATGGATTAGTTGAGTCAACAAATAAAAACCTAATCAGGATTATTAAAAGAACAATTGACCAGAACCAAAAGAATTGGCACAAAACTTTGGTAAATGCTTTATGGGCAGATAGAATAACGAAGAAAGCTTCAATCGGCCACTTCTCCCTTTAATTTAGTTTATGGGAAGGAAGTGGTTCTTCCAACTCACTTAGTGATCCCCTCCTTTACTCCTTGTCTTTAGTACAATACATCGATGAAGTATCTACTTCCTCCTTACAATTAAGACAAATGGAAATAATTAAATTCGAAGAACGACAAGAACAAGCTAAGAAAACCCATGCTCATCACCAAGCGCTAATAAAATCCTCTTTTGATTCAAGCATAATGACCAGAATTTTTTTTTTCAGATGGGAGATCTAGTTTTGAAATGGGATAAGGCTCATTAAGAAAAGGGAAAACATACAAAATTTCAGAATATGTGGCTTGGTCCTTTTCAGATTGTAGAAGTCATAGGCCCATCAACGTTTGTGTTGCAGGATTTAGCAGGTAGAAAGGATTCTTTGCCTGTTAATGGACAGATCCTTAAAATATATTTTCCATAGAAGATTACTCTTCTATTTTGTAGGATAGTTTTAGGTTTTTTTTCTTTCTTATAAATAAAACCAGTTGTGGATGGTTACTACAGGGGTTCACGAAAAAAGACACCAATTCTCTGTTAGATTTTGATTTTTTTCGCTTGTACAAATAGTAAAATTTTTCGAAAAATTTGATCTTTATTGTTGGCAGATAGAGTTAAGTTTAGCCTAGATATGATATTAGTTTCAACTTCAAAAACATTGATGAAAGCAACCTTTGGAAAAAAAATGTTTTATATCAGCACAATGAAAGGTATCAATAACAAAATAAATATTCTCTGTAAAACTGTTGCTTTCAAACTCTATTATTGTCATCCAGAGCTTTCTTAAGTAAAAACAATGATTTCCTCCCTGCTAAAGAAAATCGCAACATTTAGAGGAACAATCCGAGAAAACACTATATCTCAAAGAATAAGAGGTCTCATCACGAGCCGGCTTATCATAATCACAGATATTATAACTTGCTCACTTTGCCAATACTGTCCACCAAAACAGGGCAACGACTCAAGATTGTTACAATCAAAAGACAAGGGGTCTCATCACGAGTCAGCTTGTTCAGCAAAAGTGTAAATCAAGTGAATGATTGTGTCATAATTTGGCCACCAAACCAAGACATTGTTCTTTAGAGAATAAAAAAGGAAAAAGTGTCAAAATGGGTTTTTGTCTGAAAGGTTGTAAATATCCTTAAGCAGGATAAAGGATCATTGCTGGGTAACAGGTAACCCTATTGAGGCTATGGATGCCTGCTAGCAGCAGAGGCTCTACCTACGACAGATGAGCATATTTTAAAAAGCCAGCACACAGAGAAGACCTTATTTTATCTTTAAAAGACTAAGTAATGGCTGATGTAAATACAAGGACTAAGCCTAAGGAAGCAAACGATTGGAATAGAAAAAGGTTGAAACAAAATATCATTGATAGGATAAAGCAATGTACTCTATCTGTCCATAACAAAATTTAGACTTATGAAAATTTTTCTGCTTCGAAAGTTAAAATTCAATAGAAAAGTAGAGATAACTGGTTCTTCCCAGTGAATTGCCATTTTTGTGGCCACCAACAACCGCCCTCTTTGTTTGATATTAGCAATAACACCAAGCAAATGGGGACCCTTAATAAAAAATCCAAACAAACATTCTATGAAAACTTTTGTATTCAACTCCTTAAAACTTTATCGCATTGCGAGGAGAGAATGAAACGTTTTCTTATGAGCATAATAAACTACGAAGAAGCGACGCGAAATTCATCGCATCGCATTCATTATGAAGCGCTCTGAAATGAAAAAACTTAGTAAATCTCCGATGGCCGATATGCAACGTCACATATCGCAACATCGCGTAAGCAGCACACAATGATTGAATGACTAAACGCGATCTGCGATGTTGTGATCTGCGATAAATGTGATTTGCAAAAATCCGCGATCATGATTTTCTGCGAAGACACATCTTGACGACGCAATCCGCGATGCTGCGATGCGAGTCACAGAAATCACCCATCACGAATTTTCCTCAGTGCAGTATTCAAGGAAAGTTGTTCGTAAACCAAAATTAGATGCGCGCCTTAAAAGAAATTAATGATCGTATGCCAAAGTATTCAGGAAGGACAGTTTTGTGTTTTTCGAAGAGTCAGTTTTCTATGGGTGTCATGATTATGTATTCATAAGAGATTAAAAATTTCATGTCAATCTTTATTATCATTACTCTTTTCCTTTGCGTAAACTGTAAGATAGGAAATAACATGAAGCAATGTGTAGGAAACATCGAAGGAAAAGGGGAAAGCGTCAATGCTCGGAGAGCAGAGAAGAGATCCCTTCAGAAACGGATGCCGCATGCGCCAAGACCACAGATTCCAGAGTATCACTCAACAGATGCTGATGTCAATAGGCCATCCAAAGCTCAGAATCAAAGGTGCACAAAAGAATCATGTTTATAAAAGACCCTGAAGCTTATGCCCGACAAAGAAAAAAAGGAAAACGCACCAAAAAAGCCCGGAACAAAGAACAGAGGCAGTTTTCGATGCACAAAATTGTTCAGAGAGTAAAGTCCTTCACTTGTTCAGTCATTCGCAAGGCTGGAAAATGAAATAGCAAAAGCAGAATCAGTTTGAGAGAAATTTGAGTTATTACCAAGTATACACGTAGTGAATACATCCAGCGAGAGGAAGATTCTCGAAAATATCTTCTAGTTTACCAGAAAGTGGTGCCAGCACTTGTTATTTCTATTTTCATAGCTCAAACGAAAGTGGAAGGTGACCAACCGACTCTTCCCAGCCGAATGTTACATGCTTGCAGCACTCAGGAGCAAATACAGAAATGGTTCGGAATTAGATTCAATTTTTAGATATAGTTTTCCTTTATCAGAAGGGCAGTCATTTAAAACTGTATCCTAAATTTATGTAATTAAGTTAATTAGTTAGCAGTATTTAAACCCTTCTTAGGCATTTAGAGAAGGGTCCAGAAATTTGTGAAAAACTTGTCCTCGGAACATGCACTTCTGCACCGTCAAAGGAGGTTTTGATGAAGGAATGGATCGAGATTTATTAATGTTTGCATTTGATGTCTGCTACTGATGTTGCACTTTTGTACTCTTAGTAGATGTTAGAACAAGTAGAGATAAATCATTTTTGCTTGAAGCTTATGAGTAGGATTAGTCATAAATGGTACTTTTATCTCTTTGGCCATTCTGCTTATATTCTTTAAAGTGATATACAGTTTTCAGTTGTTTATATGTTATTGCATGAATGTATGAGTTACCATTTGGCACTTCTATACGGTGGAACCATTTATTTATGTCTGATATATGAATAACTTATTATGCGATATGTTGTTCACAACTCTTTTGCCTAACTGCTTATGCAAAGTGGTTTATCTTAATTGATTTCTATTCTTATAATAGTTGAATGATCTTTATTACCGGTTATTGTTTGAAATCTCTTTAGATTGCATAATAGAAGAAATACACCCTGGGTTAGCGTAGATTAGATGTGTTGTTTCTCATTATATTACAATAGCATAGAGTTAGTTTAAAAGTTTGAATTAAATCAGCTTTAAGTACTCTTAGATCAGCATCATCCAACTCTACACACACGCACACCCTTAGATTGGGAAACTGGTCCCATTATCCCCAGTCGGACCCGCTATACCAAACGGATAAGGAGCTACCAACCAAGGTCCGGACCAGGTGGGTATCCCCCTTGTTGTTGACCCAATTTTTGGGGCTTCAACAGGTAGTAACCACTACTAAGTTTGCACATTTAATGGTAGACTATAACTCAAGTAACTATATTTATTTCCATTTATTTCCTATTCATTTTTTATGCAAATACTTCCTTAAATTATGGTGGGTAGTAACTAATGGTAAATAGGTTATGTATGCAAGTATGAATTATTTTCAAGGATCTTAAGTTTAGGTGGTTTTCCTGTCGAGCTTAACAATGAAAAATCATTGCATAAGTATTTAAAAATCACAATTGATTCACATGGTACAAAAGCTACAATAAAACCTTCAAAGCTATTGTCCAATCAATTGTTTAAAAAATAGTTTTCTCAATATTGTAAAATAAATATTTGTTTTTCAAAGTGAAACATTATAACTTGCATTGGTCAATGCTAAAATAATAGTGAGCAATAGGAAAATTAATTGCTAGAATTCTACATTGGACTAATAACATTACATTCTCATTGTATCGACCCCAATCTTAACCATGAAAAATAAATTGTTTCTTATAATAAGAAATGCCAAGACTAAAGAATTCCATTGATTTTACACATTCCTAATGTTATTTATGGTATTTTTGATCGAATTAATAAATGGACCAAAGATAAAGATGATATTCTTCTAATTTAATAATTTCTTCAGGAAACTATCTTTGGTTAATACACTCGCATAATAGTTTTTACAAGAAATTTCCAATATAAATGAATGGTTTAATCACCATCCAACCATATCCTTTATCTTAGCTATATTTAGTGACTTTTCCAAATGGATCTGTTATATGTAATATCTAGTTCTCTCATCCTCTCAAATAGTTTGTATCTAAGTTTTAAATACTTTTCTACATGAATATTTTTATTACACCTTTGAGAAGAACTCCCACAGCTATTACTCTGCACTCCATTGAATTGTCATATCCATTATTGGATGATTGAGAGTTCTTCCACTATTAGATCCCATTGTTTTAATTGCCAAGTGAATCTTGATTTGTGCAACCGTTCAAATTATTATAACCCACAAACTTATTATAGGTACTTTTCATCAAAATTTTTGTTAAGTCTCATTCATGTTGGTCTTTGGTTATCTTTGTCATTAATTTTTTGTTTTCGTAAGGTTCCAAGGCTTGAGGATTATGTTATTTTATTCAAATTTCAATTGTGTTTTTTTTTCTTTGCAGTTCTACTATCCGAAGGAGTTCATCTATAGGTAATGCATTCATATTTTTGTTAAACCCCTTCCAGGTGTTGTTTTCCGGTAATCTCTACCATTAATTTCTTGGTTTGGATAGGTTCTAAGGTAGGAGGATTACGATGTAATTTGGAAATTTTTAAGTTTAAATATGGGAAAGAGGAAGTCATTGAAGAATCCAATGACAAAGAAAAAGCAGGAAAAGCTTAGTACAGTCTTTAGTTTCCCTTTGTGTTGTTTTCTGGTAATCTTTGCCATTAATTTCTTAGTTCTAATATGTTCTAAAGCAATAGGATTATTGTATAATTTGGATGTTTTTAAGGATAAATATGGGAAAGAGGAAGTCATCGAGGAAGCTAATGATGAAGGAAAAGTGGGAAAATCTCAGTACAATCTTCATTTTCCCTTTAAGCAACCATGAGAGCAGTGTGGAGTGCCGAATGTGAGTATATTCCTATTTATTTTTTTCACATTCAAATCATAAATCCACACAAAGTAGGTTTTGGACATTATCTTGGTAAAATAATGGCTAATATTTTTACTTTTTTTGGATTTTAATTGATTAACATAGAATGACTGTATTGGTCTTCCAATATGATAAAAATGTTAATTAATATTTGAAGATGAGAAAATGTTACCTTTCCTCTCTACCCTTTGAAACTGTTGAATTAGGGATCCCAAGTAGCACTAAGTCTTCCTTGATTCTTGCCAATACCTAAAAAATATATAAGAGTGGAAAAAAACATTGGGAAAATAAGAAATTGTTGTTTGTATACAACTATGTTTTCATTTGTCTATACAATTGTTGAATATTAACATCTAAAAATTTTGAATTTCTTATTTACTCTGGATTTGTATCTTTTAAAAATTAATTTCATCTCCTATAAGTCACTGATGGCATCTAGATCTAGGGGTTTTTCCCCTCCCCTGCTTCCCACAAGTACATTGATGTTTTCAACGTAATTATCTCGAGGTAACACCTTGTAATATTTGTCAATGAAGACTAATGACATCTCCAAAATTGTAATGAATTCTTCCTAATTGTAGACAATGGTTATGCCCGATAATATATAGAATTAATAACTAAATCCAGTTTTCTTCTTTGATGGGGCTTTTAAATCCAATTTAACGATGAAAAATAGAATTAATAACTAAAATTCTCACATGAGAAATTGTCTCATAGCCTTTTTTGTTAGCACCATCCATTTCTCCTCTTTGGTGGAATTTCGAAATCCAATTTAAGGATGGCATGAGTGGGGTGGGTTATTGATTATCTTGGAGGAATTGTAGAAGTTTCATATTATTGGAGCCTAAAAATAGCTTGAATTAGAATAATATAGGCTATATCAAGGTCTTCTCCCAATTTTATCTCTCAATTCTCACACGTTCACACAATAATTATAGTTGGAGACTCCTCCACTCTTATTTCTCATTTGCAAAAAATCTCCTTCCATGTGGATATAAGGTTAAATTTCTCCAAAGGATCAAAGGAATTTTATTCAAGTTTGAACACTTTGAAACTATTCAGATCTTAAAACTTAACAACTCAAAGGTGGACCAACTGGCAAATCAAGCAGTTATTCTAGGAAGAGATTTTGGCCAAAAAAAAATGAAATATTTAAATCACTATTCCAAATGTCTAATTCCCTAACTTATACATCATTGAGAAATGATATAAAGGGAAACTGTAAGTGTATAAATATTACATGGTAGTTGGAAACCATGACTTCAATTTATGGAATTAAGAAGGGTATTTTGTCCGTGTTCATATTCTCTCCTAGTAGAACATGTGATGTTTATTCCACTCACTATGCCTACAAGATGTAAAACCTATCCCTCACAATTTCATAGTGTAGCCACAAAGGAATGCAAGGACATCCTGTATGAGAGTTAAGGGATTCCCTTGGATGGGTATCATATATTGGAGAGTTTGTAGGATAAAAAAAGGAATTCTATCATCTCTGCAATCTATCATTGAAGATGTAGCAACCATGTGTTTAAAGTTTCAATTGCTGTTGGTGAAGGTAGAGTAGCCACCAAAGCCAAATTAGAGAGATTAACCTGTGCACAAGAATTGCATGCATTTTGAGTGAGCTTGAGACCTCTCTATGTGAGTGACTCTGGAAGCATTGAGGTAATCATTTGTGTGAGTGAATCCATCAATGCGAAAATAATTTTTGCATGAATGAGTAGAGTCCATACATTTATTTAGAGTAGGAAAAAAAATTAATATTTTTAATGGAATCTATTTATTTGGAGTAGATAAATATTATATATTAGAGTTCATCCATTTATTTGGATAAGATACAATATTTTTTTTACTGGGCGGAAGTATGCATATTTATTTTTTCTAGCCTAAGTCTGTGATTTTTTTATTATGAAGTTATAGCCTTCATGTAGAAATGATTTCAAGTAGCCAATGCTTTTCCCCAATTCCTTCTTTCAAAGGGAAAAAAAATATGAAATTTGATCAATAAAATTGATTACTTTGTTGATATTAAGAACACACAAATGAAGCAACCTAATAGGCCTTGATGAATGCTCAAAGAGATCAATTGAGAGAACATATAATGATGAATGTAAATGCATTTTATCTTATCCAAAATGCATTGGATGAAACCATCTTCCCAAATAATTCTCTTGTGAAGTTCTCTAAAACTACCTAAGATATTGTTGAGGGTGTCTATAAGGGTGCTACCAAAGTAAAAATAGTGAAACTAAAAGCATTGAGAGGATATTTTGAAAACATAGTTGTGGAGGAATTGGATTTGATAAATTAGTACATAAGTTGAGTAGAAAACATGGCGAATTAGTTGAAGTTGTACAATGAAGATGAGTTAGATCATAAGGTGGTCGAAACATTTCTCAAACATGTTTATGAAAAGTTTCATTTGGTAGCTGCGGTGATAAAATAAGAAAAATCTATGAGTCAACACCCTGTAGATGAATTGATGGGGTCTCTTCAGAATGCATTCAAGACTCAAGTTTCTCTTTGTAGAGGTAGGGGAATATCAAGAGGCAAGGAAAAAGAGGCAGGAACCAAAAAGACAAGGAGGAAACTTTTAGAAAAAGGAAGGATGACAATTGAAAAACTCAACGAGGCATGGTAAATCTAAGATTATATTTTATTATTGCAATAATCTAGGACATGTGCAAAAAAATGTAGCAAGAGGCCGACTAAGTTAGAAAAACAAAATCCCAATTACTAAAATATCTCAAAAATATTAATTTTTATTCCTTAACTTTCTTGTTGTGCGCAAAAAATTTAAATGATGTATGTTTTTTTAGAGAGTGGATGTAGTGATCATATGACTATAAATAACTTTAAAAATAGATTTTGATTTTGAATCTAGACGAATAAAATATATTAATCCATTTTTCTAAATTTCTCAATCTCTTTCACTTATGCTAAATATCTAGGGAAATTAGCTGCACATTCATGCCTACCTAGTTCTCTCTTGTTTTATGCTTGTTGTATTTTCTTTTTAAACATCGAACCATAGAGATGGACCCTTGGTTTCAATACTTACTCGAATGAGATGGACCCTATGAGATTGAATGTACAGAACCATAGTTAGACAACACTTACCCCGATGGAACCACAGTTCATACAACACCTCACATAAATAACCGCACATAGAAGACTCACATAATAAGAAGCACCAGTAAGAGCTAATTTTGTGTCATTAACAGATGGTCCTTGATGAGCCTCATCATTGGGTAATTATATGGGTCTTAATTCACCTCCTAGCCTAGTCAAACCAACTATTCTCACAACTTATTGCATACTTTTGAATATAGTTTGTTTATGAGATGAGATAGACTTGAAGATTTTTCTTTGTGGTCTAATGTGCATTTAATACAAAATTAAAGGATAAAAGCAAGGAATTTTGGAAAATACCTTGGTCAAAAATCAAATGGGACAAGAGAGAGGAATTATAGGAAATAAATCCTCCCCATTTACTACCCCTCCATTCGAATATTCCTCCATCACCTCGGAGTGCAAACAGCCAAATCATGACAACTAGAAGGCAACTGAGCAAGTGAAAGACAAAGCACCAGTTTATCTTGAGTTTGGGAGCCGAGCCTTCCTAATTTTAAGGAATTCGTTGGAGACTTCAGATGTATAAGTAGAGAGGCCTAGGACCTCAGTAGGATTCAGATTTTTTGATTGTAAAACTCTACTCTATTTTCGAGCTACAAGACTTGTGACAATTTTTTATGTAATCCATGGTTTTGATAATAAAAATGAGTTTTTTCTTTTTGCCAGCATTGAGCTAACTTAGAGGGCTGAAGCTCTTGGGTTAGGGCCCAACCCTCGCAACCAAGGCTCCTCTTTATTGTATATGTATGCTAGCATAGATTCATGGTTTAATTGTTCATTTGCTTAAGTAGTTTCATTTCCATTACAACAGTGTAGAGTAGATTGGTTGTATTTTAGTTTACTTCCATTTGTGCCTTCTTTCAATTAGTAGGTTAGCAAGGAGAAAAATATCACCATAAGGTTTTCAACAAATGTCTCGCCCTTACCTCCTCCCATTGGGACCATGACTTGAGGAAGAGACCCTTTAGCAACCCAAAAAACATAGATTTCTAGTTCTTACATGAGATTTGGAGTTTGTTATCTTGATTTAGTACTTGATTCATTTCGTTGTCATCTCTTTCCATTACTCTATTTCTGCAATAAGATCTCACTCATGTTCTCATTTCCTTCGGCACTTTCTTCATGCATCATGTGGGCAATTGATTCATGCTTTCCTAGTTTATGAAAATGTATCTTGTTGTATAGTTCTTGGAAGACACATGTGTTTTAAGCACTGCAGGTACTTTAGGAGGAGGTCTAGACTTCATCACCCACATCCATCTTCCACCTCATCCACCTCAACCATCTGTTGTTCCACCATCACCCTCACTAGTTTTTTTGTCCTTTTTAATTGAAATTCCCCTAGACACATTGAGTGAATCTAGCCATCTCTTCTCTTGGATATTCACTCATGAGTGTTCCTAGACCTTCTAACACCCTTTCCAAGATTCTTGACACCTCAAACACCTCACAATTAGCTCTCAGCTGTATCATGTAGGTTTCTTGTAATTCCTATAGGATCATCGTGTAGGTTTCTAGTACATCCTATAGGTTTTCCTAAGGCAGCCTGTTTTGAGGTTGAATTGATGGGGAACCTCCAGGAAGTCACAAAATGTCTCATAGGACCCTTCCACACAATCCAACCACTCCCTAAACCTTCTAGCCATCCTTAACCACCTCCCGTTTTTACCAGGAATAGTGTCCACTCAGATGCTGCTATTCCCAGTAAGACTGGTAGCTATCTTAGAAACAAACAAGTAAAGTCTACTTTCATTTTCCTTTATGAAAATAGACAAGAGGGGAACCAAGGAGACCAACCTTAGTCTTGCGCTTGATTTTCTCTCCTTCCTGATAGAGCTTTGCCGCTTCTTCTTCGTTTTCCCAACTTCAAAGAGCACCTGTGGTATCACAACAACATACTACTATCGAAGAACAAAGATCTATATTCATAAATAACACAGGACAAGATGTGTGTTAACCATACAAATGCATATATAAGTAAACATACAAGAATATGGAGGAAAACTTGAATAAATTTATTAAGATGAAAAGTAGCAAGAGGATTACAACCATATCTTCTGACCCAGCATCATCCTCTAGCAAGAAAGCCCTTCTTCACCTCAAGTAAATCTTAGATCACCCAACACTATGAATATACACCAGAAAAACAACAGCACTTCTCTGTAAG
The DNA here is from genome assembly GCA_000404065.3 of Pinus taeda. NCBI lineage: Eukaryota > Viridiplantae > Streptophyta > Pinopsida > Pinales > Pinaceae > Pinus > Pinus taeda. The sequence goes on from APFE030685616.1 coordinate 336,623, forward strand.
ATACAAAATTCCAACCTCTGGATCTCTATGGTGAGGGATCCATATATAGATGTTTGAAGGGAGGTGAGTCATCTTCTGGGGTCTTGATTAGTGTCCTCTCTCTGATAGTTCCTGCTTCCACTTGGAGAATGGTGATCTCTTACTCATCCCTGGTCGAAAACAGAGAGGCAAGTGTCAGAGGGGAAGCTTCTGGAAGATTCCATGATCTTCCACCTCGCATTTTATCGCTGCCATTTGTCCATTCCCGACCATCACACCCTACAGAGGAGCCATTCAGTATGGATCGCACCTTGTACACTGAGAAGGTGATATGCATCTCACCTCTACACTGGGTTTTCAGTATGGTCCAGTTTTGACCATTTATGAGCAATTTTCAGTGGAGAACTTCTAGGAGATGATGTAATCAGCTGACCTTGTTCATTTAGGCAGTGAAGAAACACTTTTAGGGACTTAGTAGCCCTCAGTTTATGGACATTTATGATTGGGGTTGAAGTGCAAAAAAATGTCTATAACAGTTGCCCCCTAAAGCATGAGGTCGTTAATCTTTTTAATGTCGGGTGAAATGCTTTACTATGAGGATCCAAAGTTTTTCAAGCTGGGAGGCGACCTGTAATAAGATACAATACAATATATTATTTTGACAACATTTTTTCATGATCTAGCTGAGGCGAGCATTCCCATGCTCAGTTTTATTAATTCATTTTCCTGTACATAGGACAGACAATCGTCTGTGTGACAGACTGATGATTTGGACTCATCATCCTTTGATTTGGATGATCATCTATTTGGCAATGATGTACACTTGATGTCTTTATATTCCTGAATATATCGCAAGCCAGATATGGATGAAACTAGATCCGTGGTCTTCAAAACTCGTTCAATCTTCACTCGGAGTAACAAGTCAATCCATGTGAAAAATGTTCTAGAGTCGAACATGGAAAGACATCACCCTGATTACCAGCCAATGATGTAGATTGTTAACAGGTGCAAGAGGAATCACCAATAATGACAATGACCCTCAAGGTACTACAGTACAATTCACGTGGTGTGAAAAAGGACTTGGCTTTGAACACCACGTAAAATCTCTCGATCAAAGGCCATTGATGTAAACCTGTCTCCGAAATTGAGAAACTTGCCATTGAGGCATGCAAGCTTCAAAGTACTGAAAGGGTTGTTCCTAAGTCAACTTCTTGGATAATGAGTCGATTTCAACAAGAAGTGACCCATCACAGGAGGGCCTTAATGAATCCCACATCAACGACACGGAACGAAGTAAATTATTTTGGAGGTGAAAACAATCTGATGATACAGGGTTCAGGGTGGCGGTCATGAAGGAATGGAGCATGAATGTATTGCAGTGAGTGAGACACAGGCGAATTGTCTGAATGACTTCTCTTGAACATATCGGTGACACTGATGATGGATTGGTAGCGTTAACCCCCAAATATGGATGGTGTGATGGAACAATGGTGATGACCAGTGAACGGAACAACCCAACCCGGCATGGATGCCGAAGGAAAGTTTCATGTTCAAGAGCGACTTGCTACCAATAAAGCTTTTTCAAGTTTTCTTCCCAATTTTCCCCAGTCATTGTTGACCAATACCTGTTTATTTTTGTCAAGCTTGAGGAGGATAACATATGCTTTTTCTATAGTCCGCCCTTCAGGTGAACCTACTGCTATATTTTAATGAGCTTAGTGATAGTGAAACTCGTTCTTGTCCATGTGGATGAGTTTGTCACTATTTGGTTTTAACGAGTTTAACGACAAAGATAACTCAGTCCCTTTCAATTTTAGAGAGTTTGAAAGGAATGGAAAGGAGACTCCAACAATTCTTTTTCGTCATGTAATCCCTTAAGTCCGAAAAAGTGTAAAATAATACAAAAGGGATGAATTTTCGATAGTTTTAACGAGCTGAACAAGACAAGTGCTTGATCTTTTTGTGTAATAATCCATCAGGTCCAAAAAGATTAAAATATAGAGGAGGGATAACACTTTTGATGACTTTTAATAAGCTGAAGAGGCTAATCGCTCGACAATCTTTTCATATTTTATGAGTCAGTTGAAAAGAGCTTAAAGGAGACTCGTTTTCGAGGAACGAGTGATCGTTTTGGGTAGCAGCTGATTCCAGGTAAGGTTTGGAATTCTCCAATCATGGCAGTGTCACAAGGATGGCTAATAGAATCAGTCGTCATAGATGTTCCTCGAAGGGGTAAAAAATCATGTGGGGGTGAATGATCATCTAAAAACAAAGTGGAGGTGATGATGAGAACACGACCAAGGCTCAAAAGCTGGCGATAAGGCATTCACAATGGTTATTTACCAGTTCATTTTTTAATGAGCTTAAATGCTAGGGAAACATTTGCTCATGACTTATGTTTATTTTTTAATGAGCTTGAACTATGTGCTAAAACTGCTCTTGGGGGATTTATTTTTTAACAAGCTTGAACCCTGCGGTAACACTGCTCGCCAATCGTATGATAAGGATGTCTCATTCAAGGTACCATTTTGAAGAGGCTTGCACCTTTTGAAGCTTTGCCTCAAAACCTTTCTTTATGCAAGCTAGGAAACGACCAGCCTTACGGGTTTAAAGGGTTAGAGGTCCTACAAATTTAAAAAATAAATAATCGCTCTTCGCTTGCATGTGGAAAGGTTTGCATGCCCCCAGGTATAGCGAAACGTTTCCAGGTTACCATGAAAGTTCCCCACGAAGCAGACCGAATGCTTTCATGGCGATGTCTACCAAAATAGACAAAGGGGAGTGGTGCAAACTCATGCCACTCAGCATAATCTTAACGATGGTATATTATTCCAGCCTAATCCCATTTTCCTGTGAAGACGGGCGTGTCAGACTAGTCATATATCCCCTACGGAAACCCACTCTATACCCAAGGTTCTCCTACCGAAGTAGACCAGGGTGCATGCCCCCTGGGTTTCAGTCACATCATCCTGAATCACTCACGCTCATCAGGTGGACGAACTGGAGACTGATGAGACATTCCTTGCGTGAAAAGACCATTTAGGCATGGCATTTGACTATTTGCGATGTGTGAACTGGGGAATGACATTTGGTCTACGAGCTTGACCATTCTGCGTTCATGCAGAAAACACATTACTCTAAAGAGTGAGGAGACGATGGCTCCCATGCAATAAATATAGTCGTGTCCAAGGAGTAGATTATAATCCAAGGGTCCTTGAACTACCATCACATTCATGTGAACGGTTTTCCTTCTCAAAGTAATCGGCACATTTGGAAGGATCCCTAAAGGTTGACTGGTTCCTTTGTCAAATCCTGTCAGACTTCTCATTTCAGGCAAAAGCGATGGCGAACCAAGCGCTTTCCAAGCAGTTGAGCAAAGGATACTCACAGAAGCCCCTTCATCGATGATGGTACTAGCCATGACCATTCTGTAAGCTTGTACAATGATTCTGAATGGTACACTAGCTGGTAAATGAGGTCTGCCTGGTAGATTCTAGTCGAAGGAAACGACTAGGTTGCTTGGTGGTGGGACCGAATAGACAGCCGGATATGAATCTAATGAACTTCCTTCTTGCAATAAAGGAACGGGTGGAATACCCCCAAGTTCATTGGAGTCTATGTTGATGAAAATAATTTGAACGCTGTCGTTTTCTTGCTCTTCAGCGACGATATCATTTGAAGATGAACACTCTGAAGGCAAGACCGGGTCAACTGCCGTCTCGGCCTTTTGACTTTCGTCTGGTATGGATTCAGAGGGTACATTTTCAATGATAGACGCTTCGGCTGACCACAATGACGGGCTAGCCAAATTTTCAACCAGTGGTGGACTTGGCAAGAGTTTTTTATATCCAGAAGGGAGCCGTAGCGGTGAAGCAGGACGGTCATCCAAAACTATTTTAGCCTTGTCAAGGAAGGGACATCAGTGGATGGCATGATTGCCTTCACACAATTTACAAGGAAATCTGGGATTCCTTTTCTGTCCGGGTGCTTCACTTTCACTAGTTGATGGTGTGCATTCAACATGATCATCAGAGGTTGATGACGCCAGATCATGCAAACAAGGAGACCAGTCCCTTAAGATCCGAGGGATGCAGGGAAAATCTCAGTGAAAGTGGTCTCCATTGCAAATGACACAAGGAGATTTAGGATTAGATGGTGCGGTGTGAGGATTTTAGCTAGATGATGCTTGGTTGCCCCCTTTCTATTTTGGTTCCTTTTTCTTCTTTTCCTTTTTCTCTTTTTGCTTCTTCTTCTTCTCGGTTACTTGATTTTTATCTTTATCGGCTTTACCAAGCGAAGGGAAGGAGGAGAGGGAGAATCAGATGAAGTAGAAGGTTTGGAGGCAACTCTGGTGTCATCTAGTTGCTGACTTGACTGTTCAAGAATTACAGGATTCTGAACGACAGAGGTAGAGAAGAGCCAGACAAGCAAACCAATTGTCAATGCTGGAAGTGACAAAGTGGCCATATGGGGTGCACCAACATCTCCCCAAGAGGAGAAGGGACTAGGATTTCCTCCAAGGGGAAATCCTTGGTCGGTAGACTCCATTTTCTCAACCTAAATACCAACGAGGGAATTTTTGATGTTATTCCAATTAAAATAAATTTTAGACGCTTTGACACAACTTGTTTTTTCAATTTTAAAGAGTCGAGAAAAAACAAAAGATGACTCTAGTCACCTTCGATTTTTATTGAGCCTGAAATGGCAAGTGCTCAGAGGACCTTTTCCTTTAAGGTGTCTGGAAAGGAGAAAATTGGACTTCTCTTGAGATCTAGGCAGAGAGGATTACCAAACCAATCGCAAAACTACAGAATACTTTTTACAGTACGACAGTCAATCTTCCCGAATGTTGTGTTCAGTGCATTGCGATCGATAGGGCGACAGACACAACTTCCTCAGGATAAAGGATGCAACCTATTGTGGTCTCCCAAAATATACTTGACGATATGTGGGAGCACAAGTCCATACTGGCACTTGTCGCCTCAGAGTGGAGGAATCACCCAACCAACAATGAAAGCAACAATTACCAGGTTTTACGACGCAGGAATACGTCTCTAGCCTAGACCTCTAGATGTTGTGCATTAGGTTCCAAAGCGTTGTTAGATTCATTAAATTTATTTTAAGTTGATCTTGCTTAAAAATTTTCCTTTCACATTCACCGTGTGATGTGTATACAATTCCTAAAATGCAGTCTAAGATGATAAACAAACGTTTATTCTTATTTTGACAATGAAAATCCTAGCTACTAAGGAAAGAAAGTTAAGAATCTTTCTGCAAAGAGCACAGAGCACACGCTAAATGCACTGTCCTAAATCAAACCAAGTAGTCAATGCACATGCATGCATTTTTTTTAGCCTTCTTAATGTATGAATGATGATAAGAAAGCTATGTGAAAATCTGAATTGCTTTCAAAGCAACAATACTCAACAAGTTCCTTTTCAAAATGAAGTGAAGATAAGAGAGACGCTTTGCTATTTCAAAATGAAAATTACTTTTCGACACTTTAAAAACTATTAATTCAAATCATATGCAATAGTAACTGTATAATTGACTATCAAGAACAATGGGATTGTCTTCTAAAACTAAAAACAACAGCTACGACACTTTCAGATCAAGAAACGACATTTCGACTATGCTACTTTTTTGCAAAAGAGAACTGAAAATGGCGGAAAATACATAAAAACATTTACAGCTCTTTGCACTATGGAGGTGGAATAATGTAAGAGAAGGGGGTTTTCACAAAGATACACTGACTATAGACAACAAAACTCCTGAATAGGACTGAAAATAGTGAGGAAAAAACTAAAGTCTGAAGGTAAAGTTAACCTTCCCTGACCATCACACCTGTCACACTGTGAATTCAGTATGCAGCACACCTACTACACTCGGGAAGTGCGATGCATACAGACTGCCTTGAAGGCAGGGTAAGATGGTACTAGTGTGAGACTTAGAATGAGTTTTTACTCACAATTTGCAATTCAATTCAGGGATTTAGGCCGGGTAAGTGATGTTCAGTATATGCAAATCACAGGGGTAGATCTAAGGAGGTTACTAGAGCCACCACTTAGGGAAATTAGACTGTTTGCAGATCGATTCTTTAATTCATAAACAAAACCCAGAGCTAGACTGAAGCAACATTGATCTACTTTGCATTTGTATGAAAAATGCAGTTCGAAGGCTAGCTAGCTTGGCTTCAGGCTCCATCTGTAAGTTTATAAAAGAAACAAAGACAGGCTAACAAACAAACTAGTCGCTTCCCAGTGGGGTCGCCATTTTGTTACCGAGAATAGTGTCCACTCAGATGCTGCTATTCCCACTAAGACTGGTAGCTATCTTAGAAACAAACAAGTAAAGTCTACTTTTGTTTTCCTTTATGAA